>JAULUF010000084.1:17370000-17495000 GCA_031834385.1 Semotilus atromaculatus
TACTTTCTTCACTGACAGACAAAAATGAAAAGCCTATATCAGTCAAAGCTCAGCTTTAGGAGGGGAAAAGACAGAGCAAGATAAAAACAAAGAGAAAAAGAGTGTGATGCTGATGAGGTGAGAAAAAAAACAGCTGCCCGCACATGGTTTTAAAGCTATTGTTATCCAATTTTTTTGGCCTTCAAAACATCTTAAAATGCACATATGTAGATCAGAGAAATCAAAATTTTCTCAGGGGAGCATGCCCCCGAACCCCCCTATACCTCACATTCGGCACCTCAGTGATTATAAAACCCTGCCATATGCATGTTACTGGATGAATGAATGTAACTAGTTAATAATGAGTATTAGACCATAAACAAAACTTTTTTTTTTCATACCCTCATTGGGGGCTGAGTCCCCCTAAAATGAAAATCCTAGAATCGCCCCTGACACAATCTCTATTGTGAAAAGCACTATATAAATATACTTGACTTGACTGGACAACAATGATTTCCCTCGTTAACCGACGTGTGTCTGTGGAGGGAAAAGTCCGCTTTGCGCGGGTGCAAAATAGGAATGATACATGCGTCGGTGTACAAAGTCAATTGCGCTGAGTGCAAGATAGGGCCCACGTCGGTTAACTAAGAAATACACTTGCGCTCCCCGGGGCGGTTCAGCGCAAAGAGTGTTCCGGCGCAAACTTTCCCTCATGCTATTTTGCAGTTCCAGAAAACAATTGCGCCACTGACCAGAAAAAACCTAGGGCCCTATCTTGCACTCAGCGCAATTGACTTTGTACACTGACGCATGTATCATTCCTATTTTGCACCCGCGCAAAGCGGACTTTTCCCTCCACAGACGCACGTCGGTAAACTAGGAAATGAACTTGCGCTCCCTGGGCGGGTCGGCGCAAAAAAAAGAGGCGTGTTTCGGCGCAAACATTCCCTGGTGCTATTTTGCAGTTCCAGAAAACAATTGCGCCACTGACCAGAAAAAACCTAGTCAAAAGTCAGTGGCGCGTTGCGCGTTGTTCATAATGCTATTTTAAGCGCGCATGCTTGGCCATAATGTAGCGGGTGCACAACGCGCATACACTTTGATTCTCTCATCAACACAGATGCAGCAGTTTTTATTTTTGCAAATCATACATTATAACAAGGAAAAATATAAACACATGAGGGAAATCATTGTGGTTTCCATGAAGATGTAAGAAATATGTAGTAAGCCTAAATCTAGCTTACATTTACCCAATTTTTTCAGGCTAATTGTAGTAATGACATGGCTGATGACACCATTTTTGATGCCAGCAACAATGAGTGAAATACGGTTTAATCGAAAACACACAAACACGCTGTGTAATTGAACGAACGTTCGGCATACTGAAACTGCGTTTCAGGTGTTTGGATAGGTCAGGAGGCACTTTACAGTACAGTCCTCAAACAGTTGTAGCATTCTTTGTGGCATGTTGTGTTTTACACAACATTTCCATAAATCAAGGTTGTGTTGTTGACATAGATGAGGAAACATTAGAGGACTTAAGGAGACGTGATGGTGAACTGCATGTGCCGATGCCACTTAACCCAAATGCCCCAGCAGCAGCACGGGACAGGAGAGCGTATTTGGCAGAAGAGCTGCTGCGTCATCTACAGTATAGTGAGGTAAAGCTAATTAATATCGGTCTAATGTTCGACTACATTTAAAAAATATAACCATGCATATATTCGTGATTCAGAGAGAACGAGTCCAAAACATCCGAGAGTGTTTATTTGTGACATTTCTTTATTTACATTTGTCAAAATGAAAAATCAATATCAAACAGTATATTGATAAAAAAAAAAATACAAACGGAAAATTAGGTTGAAAAGAACGTCGTCTCCTCGGCTGTGAACCGCTCCTGGCGCGCGCCTGGTAAATCCGCCGTATTAATAACAATCCGCCATGCAACATGCGCACCTGCTCTTAAAGGGTATGTTGGATGACGCTCTGATTGGTTTATAACACGTTACGCCCAAACCACGCCTATGAATAATGAAGCTACTTCAGACCAACCCCTTTTAGATTTGCGCCAGGCGCAAGAGGCATTTATCCTGCCGGGAAAATAGCAACAGCGCCGAGACCCGCCCACAAAGGTACTTGCGCTTTGCGCTTTGACACTTGCGTTTCAGATAGTGCGCTGGGTGCAAGATAGGGCCCATAGTCTAAAGTCATTGGCGCGTTGCGCATACATTCAGATGCTATTTTAAGCGCGCGTGCTTGGTCATAATACAGAGTGTGAACAACGCGCATACACTGTAGATGATTCTCTTATCTACACAGATGCATTTTCCTTTTTGCAAATGATACATTATTGTAAGGAAAAATATTAAAACACGAGGGAAATCATTGTTGTCCAGTCAAGTCAAGTATATTTATATAGTGCTTTTCACAATAGAGATTGTATCAAAGCAGCTTCACAGTATTAATATGTTGTGTCCATGACGATCGGAAAAATAGGCATAAAGCTTAGGCCTACATATTTACCCAAATTATTATATGCATGTATAACCGAAGCTAATTTGGGTGGGTTTGTCCCATCTCCAATGCCACTTCTCTTTCTTTTACGGCCCTGACGAGAACATCGATCTCCTCGGCTGTGAACCGATTCTGAAGCGCGCCTGGTAAATGCGCCGTTATAATAGTATTGCACCATGGAACAAGCGCACCTCGTTCATCATGCTCTTAAAGGGAATGTGATATGACGCTCTGATTGGTTTATTTCACGTTACGCCCAAACCACACCTATGAATAATGAAGCTACTTCAGACCAACCCCTTTTAGATTTGCGCCAGGCGCAAGAGGCATTTATCCCGCCGGGAAAATAGCAACAGCGCCGGGATCCGCCCACAAAGTTGCTTGCGCTTTGACACTTGCGTTTCAGATCGTGCGCTGAGTGCAAGATAGGGCCCATTATGTGCTCAGTAGGCTATTATGTGTATGTCTTGTATATGTCTTGTTCATTTGCCCCATAAGTATGTTCATAATTGAATATTTTAACTTTATTATATACAGGTGTACTTTAGTGTGTCGGTCAATAACACAATGTCAATTACGTGAAATGAATAGATGAAAGCTTACGGCCTTAAAATATGCACCAGGATGTTAAAGCCAGCTATCTAAACACCCTGAATTGAAGAAGCTCACAATAGAATACATTAAAACCACTGTTTTGTGGCAGTTGTTTCCCAAAATAATTCTCATATTAATGCTTATTCCTTGCACAGACGGAGACCCACACCAAATTAGCTGTGGGAAAGAGAAAGGGCGTTTCATTCTGAGTGCTGGCCCATAATCCTTTCTCACAAAAAGAGAAGCGATTAACCAGGTTTAAAATACCGCAATTCAGCCTTCTCCAAAGGAAAAAAAATTTATTATTTTAAGCACATTAAGCAAATCAATTTAACATAAATTATACGCTCTGCTGACAAAAGCAGGGAGTTGAAAGTCAGCTGTGAATGGTACTTCAAAGTCATGCACCCAAAATACACTTTGAGTCATTAATGTGCTTGATTGAAATTTGAATTAGTTTACTTCGAAGGGTTTTCCTCTTCACCTTGGCATCATGCAAACATAAGTTGCCTCCAAAGGTTTTGCATGCTTTTCATACTTGCATATTCTATACATTCTATATTCTATAGTTTCACATTGGGATTTAGGCTTGATTCAGGGTCTCTGATGTGCAGGTGAGAGGATTAGAGATTAAATTAAAGGTCAAACAAACAGCTTTTGGGTTTTGTGGGAACATGATACTACATTGACTTCAAATAGGACAATCCAATCTGACTTCTGACCTGTAATGCTGCCAGAATCATAATCATACACTGTTCGTTCATTGGCCAGAGGAGAACTGGCCCCCGATTTAGCCAGATTTCTTCCAACGTTTTTTCTCTATTCTGTCACCGGATGGAATTTTGTTTCCTTGCACTGTCGCTTTTGTCACCTTTGTCACCTTTGGCTTTTGGCTTGCTTAGTTGGGGACATTTAATATTCAACAATATTATTGATCTGCCAGCATTGACACCATTATATGAGAACTGATCTGAGCTGGACGATGACATCACGGTTTTAATATTAACTAAATTAACCCCATTAACTAAATTAATACCTTTTTTACAACAAAAATTATCCATCACTGAACTTACTTAAGCTAGACTAAGTTATTTTATTCTGGAAACAAACTTTGTTGCATTATTTTCCTGTTATCTCGCTAAACTGCTTTGAAACAATATGTATTGTAAAACGCGCTATATAAATAAAGGGGACTTGACTTGACACTGAGAGCTAGTTTGAAACCATTCCACACAGAGACACACACACACTCTAACACTCCAGTTAAATTCCAAAAACTCAAATACTCCATACATAAATTACTATAACTATATCAGTGTATTTATTAATGTATCTTGAAAATGGGTAGTTTCTACAACCTTTTCCACTTAAGATGTTCTAGAGGAGCTGGAGAGGGACCGGGAATGACTTTCACTGCTGATTGAGCCCGCCACGTCTTACATTCCTGGGTAACAATTGCACAATTATGTCATCTTAATGCTTACACAGTCCCTCTTTTGCTCTTGTTGCTCAGAAGATAAGAACAGAATAAAGAACACGCAACAATACCAAACCTCTGGTGAGCACCGGCTGCTTGGCTTATTAGCTTCCTTGTTTGTTTGTTTGTTTGTTGTGCCCCGTGTTGGTTTGTAAGCAGAGAGAGAGCGAGTGGAGAGATTCAGAGAACAAGAGACCCAAAATACGTTGCAAATGAAGGAGTGGCTTTTTCATCTTTATTCTTCCCCCAGAGGAGAGAAGTTTTTGTTGTGTAGTCCTCTCGCAAATGCTCCTGACAAGACTCACTTCCATGCTATACCACTGAGCTCTTGAGTCCTGTCTGATGGATTGCATGCTTTATTCTCTTAGACAAGGGATGGGCAATTCTGGTCTTGGAGGGCCACTGTCCTGCAGAATTTAGCTCCATCTCTAATCAAAGATTACATTCTTGTAATTGTCAAGTAATCCTGAAAACTTTGGTTAGATTTTTCAGGCGTGTTTTTGTTAGAAAAAGTTAGAAGGTAACTTAGCTCCTATATGAAGTAGTCAAGTTTGTGTGTGACCAAGGGGGGAAACGGGTGTCTCTGTAACCCTTCCTTTTACAGTACGTGCACTTACGTGTACTTACAGTGTACTTACCTAAGAAGTACTGTCTGATATAAGGTAAGAACATGGGTTAGGGTTAGGTTTAGGGGTAGGTTCAGGGTTAGTATCTAGTTATTACCCAGTTATTGTTATTGGTACATGGGTAACAGGACTGTAAAATGAAGTGTTACTGGTGTCTCTCTCTTTCTTTCTTTCTTTCTCTCTCTCTTTCTTTCTTTCTTTCTTTCTTTCTCTCTCTCACTCTATATATATATATATATTTATATATATATATATATATTTTTAATAATAGTGTTACTTCTCAGGCAAAGTCAGTTGATTTAATACAACTGTGTAAAGTTAATCAAATTATGTAATGAGTTTTTATCAGCTATTAGCTCTACAGAAGACACTATGTCGTTATTCACTTCAGTCCAATGTTGATTCCATTCAGTTCAATAACAGTGTCGAGACTGCAAAAACGTCAACTATGAAATATAAATATCTATATAATATACATATTTAAATAATATATTTTAAATAATGCAAATATTAATATAAACATATATACACTTCAGGTAAAAAGTTTGGAAAAATTAAGCTTGTTTTATGATTTTATGATGTTTTTGAAGTCTCTTGCTTGCCAATACTAATTTTACAAATACTGTGAAATATTATTATAATTTAAAAGAACTGTTTTCAGATTTAATATATTTTAAAATATGATTATTTCTGTGATGGCTGTCACAAACTGCTCTGAGACACGAAGGTTGAGGATCCAAATGCAGTTTATTTTGAAAGGGTAATCCAAAGACATAATCCAAAGTACAGGCAAGGTCAAACAGGCAGGCAGTCCATACAAACAAACACAACAAAAAGGCAGGGAACACAGGCAAAAAGGGGAATCCAAGAAACAGACAATGATCAAAAACTAATTCCGGGCACTCTCACTGGTGATCGTTACAATGGCAAAGCTTAATTTTGAATCCATTATTCTAGGCTTTAGTATCAAAGGAGCCTTAGTTAGAAAGAGATCATTCTAATATGCTGATTGGTGTTTATTTATTATCACAGTTATTTTAAATTGTAATAATATTTCACAATATTGCTATTTTTACAGCATTTTTGATCAAATAAATGCAGCCTTATATATATACAAAAATAAATAAATAAATAATATAAATAATATTTGTTACATTTATACATTTTGTTCCACCATAGCAACTTACACCAAGGTGTGACAACATGCCCCAATAACATCAACATATATATTGAATTGTATTTTTTATATACATATACACTCACCGGCCACTTTATTAGGTACCCCATGCTAGTAACGGGTTGGACCCCCTTTTGCCTTCAGAACTGCCTCAATTCTTCGTGGCATAGATTCAACAAGGTGCTGGAAGCATTCCTCAGGGAGTTTGGTCCATATTGACATGATGGCATCACACAGTTGCCGCAGATTTGTCGGCTGCACATCCATGATGCGAATCTCCCGTTCCACCACTTCCCAAAGATGCTCTATTGGATTGAGATCTGGTGACTGTGGAGGCCATTTGAGTACAGCGAACTCATTGTCATGTTCAAGAAACCAGTCTGAGATGATTCCAGCTTTATGACATGGCGCATTATCCTGCTGAAAGTAGCCATCAGAAGTTGGGTACATTGTGGTCATAAAGGGATGGACATGGTCAGCAACAATACTCAGGTAGGCTGTGGCGTTGCAACGATGCTCAATTGGTACCAAGGGGCCCAAAGAGTGCCAAGAAAATATTCCCCACACCATGACACCACCACCACCAGCCTGAACCGTTGATACAAGGCAGGATGGATCCATGCTTTCATGTTGTAGACGCCAAATTCTGACCCTACCATCCGAATGTCGCAGCAGAAATCGAGACTCATCAGACCAGGCAACGTTTTTCCAATCTTCTATTGTCCAATTTCGATGAGCTTGTGCAAATTGTAGCCTCAGTTTCCTGTTCTTAGCTGAAAGGAGTGGCACCCGGTGTGGTCTTCTGCTGCTGTAGCCCATCTGCCTCAAAGTTCGACGTACTGTGCGTTCAGAGATGCTCTTCTGCCCACCTTGGTTGTAACGGGTGGTTATTTGAGTCACTGTTGCCCTTCTATCAGCTCGAACCAGTCTGGCCATTCTCCTCTGACCTCTGGCATCAACAAGGCATTTCCGCCCACAGAACTGCCGCTCACTGGATGTTTTTTCTTTTTCGGACCATTCTCTGTAAACCCTAGAGATGGTTGTGCGTGAAAATCCCAGTAGATTAGCAGTTTCTGAAATACTCAGACCAGCCCTTCTGGCACCAACAATCATGCCACGTTCAAAGTCACTCAAATCACCTTTCTTCCCCATACTGATGCTCGGTTTGAACTGCAGGAGATTGTCTTGACCATGTCTACATGCCTAAATGCACTGAGTTGCCGCCATGTGATTGGCTGCTTAGAAATTAAGTGTTAAGGAGCAGTTGGACAGGTGTACCTAATAAAGTGGCCGGTGAGTGTATATACTGAGCAATAACAGGGGTAATGTTAAATTGCTTCTTTTTTTTATACCATGACTATATAATATTTATTACAGTAAAAACGGCCCCTGTTTTCGCTACAGTATGTGTCAAAACACGAGAGCCACATGCCATACACAAATCTGACATCTGACAGCACACTAAGCATCTGGTAGTTTGTTGGAGGAGAGACACTCCGTGCCCCCACCCCAATTTTCCATCCAGTGTTTTTGTGTTTTGTGGTGTGTAAATGTGAAGTTCGGGAAGCTGAGGAGTAAGTAAGAGGGTTTCCTTTGCAAAGCATCCAGCCTGCCCATCTTCCCTTTTTTCTCTCCATCTCATACACACACAATGCTTGCATTGACTGAGATCAAACATAGCTATGGTAAGGCTGCTAAGGCTTTTAGGGGGGGGGGGGGTGTCTTACGCTCATCTCTCCAGGGACTCGGAGCACACCTCAGTACCTGTCACATCTCAGTACCTCACAGTAACTCACAACAGGTACAGTTCACCTCTGAACACAGGCTCACTTACAACTAGAGACCCACATACATCTAACAGCTCTACTATGGCTATACATTGGTTGATCTTAACTAACTAGCTAACTAACTAGCTAACTAAGTAACTAAAACACTAACTACCTAAATAAATAAATAGCTCAGATTTTGCACTTTCATATAGCTTATGAGACTTGGAGACACTGCAAACAATAATATAAAGCAATACGTATTTGTCTTATGTTAATTGTCCAAACATTATTTAACAAGATAAATGTACATAATGAGGATTTGTTTAAGCATACATGTCACATGTTTTATTTATTAATCATGTAAATAAATATTTATTAAAATGATTGTTTGTTGTTAATGATTAATTTTCAGTTTTTGTACAACATTGGCATTTCTTGTTTAAACAACTTATATAACAAATTAATTTATAATAAATTATGTTTTATTATTTTTTTATTCTATTATTTTGTATTAATTATTCTTTAATTATGTATCCATTTTTGATATTAATGTTTAACTTTCTTTTCAACATTGCTATTGTTGCTATCCTATTGCTATCCTATTGATATTTTGTTTAAACAACTAATACAACATTTATATATAAAATTTAATTTAATTACTTTATTCTATGATTATTTCATATTATTGATTATTTTGTTTTGTTCATTTAGATATGCATTTAGATAGGCGTCTAAGTGAATTTTAACTCTCTACTGAAATTCGGGAGGAGATGCACATGAAATCCCTTGGCTCTTATAGGATCAGGAGAAGCAAAAGACAAAAGCAGGTTCATGATTTTTTTTTTCTTATGAGACAGTGTCAGTTACTCCTCAAACCAAATTTCACCAGATACACATGATTCATATGTTCACACACACACACGTGCGCGCGCGCTTGCCTATCCAATCAGACAGTCAAAGAAGAGAGGCCTTATTAGCCCCATTGGTGTATAATCAAGGAGCAAATTATCTATCTCATGGCTTCATGATTCATCAAGCCAGAGCCCAGTCTCTTAACAGCCCCATGCTGCAAACCGCCCCCCTGGAGAAGTCATAATGTTTACTTAAAGACAGGCTGCTGCCCCCACAGGCACGCTTTATTAGCTCTTATTAATTCCTATACAGGCCCCGGCAGCCTCGCCATTTACAGCTTATTACAACCCAGATATTAGACTAGATGAAGTCATCCTACAGTATAGGTGGGGGGGGGTTTATTACCTTTGTAATAAACAAAGATAAAGGGAGTGTGGAAGGAAAGCTAAAGTAGGATGGCAAACCTATGAAAATTAGGCCAGATAAAGTTATCGAAAATTCTGAAAGCGGGATGATGAGAGGTTAGGAGAGAGGGTGAAGAAAGGAGCATGAGCTGAGACTTTTAAGAATTAGTTAATGGCCGCTTTTTAAAAAGCTATTCAATCATATATTCCAGCAATTAACTTATGTACGTCCATAAATTAATGCATACTGGCGTACATATGTGACCCTGGACCACAAAACCAGTCTTAAGTCGCACGGGTATATTTGTGGCAATAGCCAACAAAACACTGTATGGGTCAAAATTATTGATTTTTCTTTTATGCCAAAAATCATTAGGATATTAAGTAAAGATCATGATCCATGAAGATATTTATAAATTTATTTATAAATTTCCTACCTTAAATATATAAAAAATATATTTTTGTAAGTAGATGCAGCACAATCGCCAACACAGGGCTCTCAAGTTTTGAAGACAGGCAAGAGTGACATCCAATCCCCTCAGGGGGTCAAAGGGGGCGGGGCGGAATGGATGGAATCGGGATGTATATTAGTGTTTTTGCTGTTGTTGTTATTAATAATTGCTGAATACAACTTTGAATGTTAACACTGATTTAACCCATGTCTGCATGTCCATTTAAAATCTATTTCAGTAACAATAAAAATACATTACGGAGCAGTATTCTGTCCATGTCATGGATGAATGTCTCATATATGCCATAAACATAGAATTGATTGTATTATTTAGGAAAATTGGTATTCATGAACAAATCAACCTTTTGGGGATTTAATGTGCAATGTACTTTGATCTCTTGCTCATAATTGCTTTTTACCTGACATCTTTGAAAGAGATGCAATGATTAATGCATGCATGGCCAGGATATAATTATAAAATATGACATGATTTTAAAAGTGACCTATAACATAGACTATGCAATACACTTTAATTTATTTAGTGCTAATAAAATTTGTAAGCCTATTTGGAGAGAGAGATGTTTATAAAGTGACAATATGTCACCGTGTGATAACGAGAATATGTCTAGGCCTAGACTACTTGTTCTGAGCAGGTGTTGTCAGTGAACAGGCTTTAAACTGTTGGCTAAGTTATAGACACACTCATGAAAACCTGATGCTAATTATCTGGGAAACATTCTCTAACATAGCAGTCAAGTTGTCATTGTTTGTGTCAAACAAGTTGTGAATTTGTTGTAACATTAAAACAGGAGATCATGACTTACTCTGTGCTCAAAGAAAGTGATGCTCGAAGATCCAGTGTTTTCTCTATGGGTGAACGAAACTTTCGGAAGATTCAGAATCACGTGAACAATTCCAGGATATGCTTTTTTTCATTGGTTGTTGCATTAAATCTTACCCAGATACAATAGTGCTATTTTCTGATTGGCTATTGTGTAGGCCTTGGGGAGACGTGCGTCTCGCGCTTGATTCCTGCCGGTTCTAGTGAGAGCGGCGCGGCCAGAGAAATTTTGGCCGCTGCGGCATATTAAATATATTATAAATAGTTTTTCCGCGTGAGAAATACAATGTGTGGCGGGCAGGGGCGTGTCCAGAGCATTTTCAGTGGGGGGGCCATGCTGGGGCACTGCCTCCAAACGGGGTGGCCACCACCCAGATAGCCACTGTACGCTGTAACGGAACAGGGCCGCAACCGCAAAACGATAGAGCTGGGTCTGGCCCGTATCCGCCTCACGGACTCGTTCCTGAGTCCAAACGCACATCGGGCCGAAGCCGTTTCTGGTCTGTGTTTAGGGGTTGTTGCGGATATGTGCCAGCGCCGATCCAGCACCGCCTGATCATCCGGTTACAGATGCGTAACGGGTGCGTGAAACGATTCCGCCTACCGGTGCTGTGCCGGATGTGTTACGATTCCGCTTAAATCACCACTGGATTGTCCTTTTGCCTTATTTTCGGCATTTTTGTCAGTTATGGTATAGTAACCTATGGGCATAGGCCTACATTTTTCACAGTCTGTGGAATGTCTAGAAAAACGTTTTCACTACAAGGCCTAAATAAAAAGCTTGACTTGACTTGATAAAGGCAGTGACCAAAAAAAAAAAAGCTAAATTCTACAGTATATTACTTAAATCCTATTGATTTTAATATTTTATTAACTTGAATAAAGTTACTTGTAAACAAATTTAGTAATAAAGCACATTTTTGATTAATTAAATTTTTTGTCATCCCTGTATAATTAAATTTGAGAGCCAGTGTTTATTATTTTTAGTGTTTTCATAAAACTAACAAGTTTATAAAATAAAAGCAATTTTAAAAACCCAGAAGCAGAAACGATGTCAACTATTTTCTTTTAATTAGTTTGGCCATTACAATATACAGTAGTTTTATTCACAATCTCTTTCAAATAATAATCATTTAAAATAAAATAAAAATCCACCCACTGTAATATTTCAAATGTTTGGCCAAAACATCATAGTGTTTCATTCAACATTTCTTTCAGATAAATGTACAAAAAAGCTGAGTAACACAGAGTTAAATGCTTCTGATTGGCCATTGTGTTTAAGAAATCAACACATGATGTGTCTGTGATTGGCTACATCGCTCAACGCTGCAAACATGATGTTATAAAAAGAAACTGGCCTGTAAATCGTTTCTGTTTTGGTTGTTCTTTTTCTGCAACCGCTGAATAACAGTTTATTTGTTTTTATGTGTTTTATTGATATTTATATTTTGCGGGAGTCCCGCGAATCGTTTTATTCTCCTGCAGCCCGCACAGAGTGAGTGCATTCCCGCCCGCGCTCGCACTCGGCCATCAAATCTAGTCCCGCGAATCGTTTTATTCTCCCGCAGCCCGCACAGAGTGAGTGCATTACCGCCCGCGCCCGCACTTGGCCATCAAATCTAGTCCCGCGCCGCACGTCTATGCAAATCAACATGACAGTGTTTTTTGTTTGATAGCGCCCAGCGTATTTTACTTTTATTGTGTTTTATTCAACTTTGACTGAACATTGGATTGAAATCAACCACGACCAACGCGAGCAGAGCCTGAAGCCGCCTTTCCACTGCACACCACATTCGCATACGATTGTTGCATTTCACCCCCTAGTGTCAGTTGCACGGAACTTTGAAATTGGTCGTGAAGCAACCGTTACCCTCGGCTATTCACAATGGTAAAACTAATGATTTTAATTAATGTAATGCATGCATGAATATATCCACACAAAACAAATGACCCTCAATACATCTACAATAAAAACATAGCAGTTTTATAGAGCTAATATTGATTTAATAACTATAAAATATTTTTTTCTTCCATAATAACCGACATTTTACAGAAATAGCGTTTACAAAATAACATCAAAGAGTCATTCTAGCCTCGCGTTCATAGTTTTGATTAGAATACATCACATCCGGTCGGCCGGTCGCATACGGTCTATTCGCAGAAGTTCAGATATTTCAACGGATCCAAAGCTCAAATCGGATCCGAATTTTCCGCATACGCATATGATCGGAACTCCCCGCAGCTCCCGTACGAGTCTCCATTGGAAATGAATGACTTCCGGTCCGACGGCTGTCGTTTGTCGTGTGCAGTGGAAAGGCGGCTTGACGGGGTAAAAACATTGATCTGAGAAAACCATAACATATTAAACCATAGGCCTACATAAAAGTTACCAGCTCTTTGTTTGGTGTCTTGACTTCCCACACTTGATAAAGTAAAATCCTAGTCCGCGACGACCGTTGTTTCTCTGGCGCTGCACTTCTTTGAATCACGAACTTCAGTAGAGTCTATAACTGAACCAATCACAAGACATCTTATAGGGGGGGGGCACCTGGGGTGGCCAATCGAATTTCAGGGGGGGCCGGTGCCCCCCCTGGCCACCACGTAGACACGCCCCTGGTGGCGGGAGGGCGTGACAAAAGACCGAAATGAGTGACTGTCACTCTCAATGCGTGACACTTGAGAGCCCTGCCAACAGAAATGGAAACCTTTAAAGGCGATTTTCTCAATATTTAGATTTTATTTTAACTCTCAGAGTCCCAATTTCAAATAGTTGTATCTCGGCCAAAAAATGGACACATAAGACTGCTTGTGTGGTCCAGTGTCACATATGCTTATATAGGCTACGAGGAGCACTGAGTGGCGTGTTTCCCTGATTCTCTTGATTACCTGTGGCAACACTGAGACTGGAGGGAAAGCATATAGTGGGCGGCTGGGCCAGATTTGGGCCAGAGCGTCCTCGTTCTTCGAGAAGAACGTTGGGCAATGAGCGTTCACTGAAAAAAAATTTATGTTGACTACTTAATTTTATTATGTCAAGGGGTTGCACAAAATACATTTTTAAGTTGAGTGTACTTATATTTTGGGTAACACTTTATTTGAAGGGGTGTGCATAAGACTGACATGACACTGTCATAAACATGACATAACACCTGTCATGAACATGAAGGAGTCTGTATGAATGTTTATGACTGTTGTCATTAAGTGTCATTCGGTAAATTATGACACTTTTAACGCAAAGTTGACATTGTTTAAAATGTCTTTGTTATGACAACTTGACATTAACAAAGACAAAAATGTCTTTGTTATGACAACTTGACATTACCCAAGACAAAAATGTCTTGATTATGACAACTTGAAATTAACAAAGACAGAAATGTCTTTGTTATGACAACTTGACATTAACCAATAAATCATAACCTGTCACATATGTCATAACAGGTCTAATTATCAAACTTAAAGCATTTTACAGTGTAATAACCCTTAATGACATCTTTATAACTAGGACAATGTGTTCCACTTTACTTGAGGACAAGTAAAATATTTATGACACAGTTATAATGGTGTCATGACGGCCAAAGTTGTGACAGGTTGACAGGTTATGATTTCTTGGTTAATGTCAAGTTGTCATAACAAAGACATTTCTGTCTTTGTTAATGTCAAGTTGTCATAATCAAGACATTTTTGTCTTGGGTAAATGTCAAGTTGTCATAACAAAGACATTTTAAACAATGTCAACTTTGCATTAAAAGTGTTATAATTTACCGAATGACACTTAATGACAACAGTCATAAACATTCATAAAGACTCCTTCATGTTCATGACAGGTGTTATGTCATGTTTATGACAGTGTCATGTCAGTCTTATGCACACCCCTTCAAATAAAGTGTTACCATATTTTGTAAATTGGTTGTACTTATATTTTATAAGTAATTTCAGATTGATTATATTCATAATTTTAGCTAATCTATTTTGAGATGAATTTAAAAAAAAAAATCAAGAATCAGCCAGTGAATCTCAACAATGGTGACAATAATAAAGCATGTTGCAGTGCATTCTGGGTGCCACCAATCAAAACTCATTCATAGCTCCTATCATGATTGCTGCATGAATAAATAGTGAGTTTATGATCAGAGGTGATCTATCACCATTGCTGAGATTCATACTATTTGTTCATCTGGCTGTTATAACTCACGTACAGCAGCCGAACAAAATGTAAAGTTAACGGTTTAAGGGTAAAGAGCCCCCAAAAAAACACACACTGATCTCTATAATGGTGACTTAAAATTACAGTTTTAACTTTACATTTTTCTGGTTCAGTGATTCTGCTTGTTAACATCAGGTGTCTTCAATGTTGGCATTACAAAATAAAGAGTTCTTAATTCATCTTTGACGTCTGTCTGTTGTTCAGATATTTTTGTTTAAAAATGTTTAAATGTTTAACTTCTAAGGAATTAATTTGATTAATTATTACTCAGTTCTAATGTGTTAAATTTAATTAATAATATTACTTGTAATCTGCACAATTTTATTGAGTAGATATAGCGTATTCATTTTACAGTGTATATGGAAATTAAACTTATTTTTTTCTAATTTTAATTGAATGAAATTAACTTGTTTTAAACAAGGGCAGTGAATTCGAAAATCAATAATAAAAAAATAAGTAGGATAAAATTTCTGGTAAATACACATTAACCAGAAATTAACCAGAAAAAACATGTAACATTTACATGGGGTCAGAATCATTTTTTTCAGTGTTGTCTTTCGACGCGAAAAGGTCTACTTCCGCTCTGCCGAAGAGGTGCCATAGCAACTGGACTGTCTGGGGGTGCAGGGACCATTCCCCGGTGGGAACGTTGTCCCTGGACAGGCTGTCTGGTCCATTGTTCAGATGGCCTGGCACATGCGCAGCTCTCAGAGAGCGCAGATAGTGCTGAGACCAAACTAGGAGGCGTTCTGTCAGATCACAGAGGTTCCTGGATTTGACAACGCCCTGACGGTTCACGTAGGATACCACTGACATGTTGTCCGAAAGGACTAAGATGTGGTGACCCCGTATGAATGGGAGAAAGCGTTTTAACGCATTCTCGACCGCTAGCATTTCCATACAGTTTATATGAAGGCGCTGCTCTTGGACTGACAAAAGGCCAAAAGCCAGTCTGCCCTCGAAGAGCGCGCCCCAACCTGAGTTTGAGACGTCCGTCGATATGACCTGCGAGGCGGCGCCCATCATCACTCCCCGCTGGTACCAGTCGGCCTCTAACCAGGGCTGACGCCGTCATAGCCACAGAGTCTAGTTCTATTCCCAGAAAAGAAGCTGACTGTCTGGGCATTAATGAGCTCTTGGTCCAGTTGACCGTTGGCAGCGAGAAGTGAGTCCAGATGACTGAGGAGCACAGCCTTGTGAGATAAAAGTTCTATCTCTGACTGCGCTAAAATCAGCCAATCGTCCAGATAGTTCAGAATTCTCATGCCCTGAATTCTCAAGGGAGCGAGCGCCGCGTCCATGCACTTTGTGAATGTGCGGGGTGCTAAGGACAAGCCGAACGGCAGGGCGGTGTATTGATAAACCTGATCGTCGAAGGCGAATCTCAAGAATGGCCTGTGACGGGGAATTATCTGAATCTGAAAGTAGGCATCTTTCAGATCGAAATAGATAACCAGTCCCTCGGGCGAATTTGTGCGAGAATCTGTCTGGTCGTGAGCATTTTGAACGGCCTTCTCATAAGAGCCTTGTTCAGATCTTTCAGGTCTAATATAGGTCTCAGAGCCCCGTCCTTCTTGGGTACGAGAAAATAACGGCTGTAAAAGCCTGACTCGCTCAGAGACGGAGGTACTGTTTCAATATTCCGGCCAGTTAATAATACCTAGAATATAAAAAAATCGACTGCTGGCGGTAGATCCTTTTCCTATTTAGCACCAAAACTTTAGAATAGTCTTCCTACCATTGTCCGGGAAGCAGACACACTCTGTCAGTTCAAAGCTCGATTAAAGACACATCTCTTTGCCCTAGCATACACAAGATCCTTTTTAGGAAAAGGATATAGACGCCGGATAGCGTAGCAGGCACGGATGGCTAAAGGCGGCGAAGATGGCCGGCTTCCTCAGGCGCTTTCCTCTGCTTGCTGAGTCGCTGGTTTCAACAGCAGCGGCTTCTCTCAGGATCCAGGGATGCGAAGAGCTCGCTGAAGAGATGAAAAATCAGGGAAGCAGCCTCTGAGCCGTTCTTATATACGCTAAGCCACACCCCTTTTCGCGGGCTGTGACGCGTAGTGGGCGCGAAGCACCCCCATTGGACGTGACGTCACGCGAAGCTTAGTGGTAGGCTGCTGCAGTTGCCGCAGGGAAGCCAATGAGCGCGCTAGATAGCCCGCTCTAGGTCTGCTAGCTGCTACACTGCGTTGACAATGAATACAAAATTAAGGATAATTTTTTGGCTTCATATCTCGAGAAAGATGAACTTTACCCGTAGCGTAAGCTTCTTACGCAATACGAGAGAACCTCTCGTAAGAGAACATATAATATCCATATTTCTTTTCAAAGCAAACAGTCAATGTTGCCAAGATCTCTAGATTCAAAATGTTATGTGTAAAATAAATAAAATAAATATATGTATGTGCATGTATATATTTATATTTAAGCTTATATTTACAGACATTTTAGTGTAATGAAAATTGTTTTGCATTATTTTAAATTTAATTAAAATGTAATCTGTTTGATTCAGATAAATTAATCGAACTCTAACAGGACTAGGACATTATTGCCAAAATCTATACTCTAATACAGTAAAGTTGGTAGTAACGTACAGAAAATAAGTGACCATACATTTAGTCTCAAAAATTAAATGAAACCAGCTGTATAGTTTTCACGTTTATGTCCTGTTTAGTTTGATCCTTTGTATATAGTTACTTTTTTTGGTTTATCTCCATTCAGTTGGTTGTCATGACTGGTACACATTGTATGATTTTGGGCTGTCCCAGATGAAAGTGAATAGTGAGAGGTTCAAAGATTGTCCTTGTCACAGTCTTGCGACCAAAGATTGCCTGTGATAATTTCTGTCAAAAAAAATTTCAGAAATTTAGCTTGATCATCTCACAATGTGTTTGCTGCTACGACCTACGTCTACTGACTACTAGCCAATACAAAAAAAAACACAATTGCCAAAGTGTGATTCATATTGCACAATTTGTTTACCACTAGCACATGCTGATGGCATTCTACTCTTAGTAGAATGTAGTATACTAACTTGCGTTGTAGCCCACGATTCAATATGTATCATCATCGTACAGTCTACATACATGTCGTATCCAAGTTTATTAGATCCATGTTGAACAGTGTGATTTGTAATGATCTTATAGCATTGCTGAAATCGCAGTTTGTAGCAGGCATTAGTTACTGATTTGGTTTCCCTCGTTATTGATTATGTTCATCTGTGTCTTGTTTGTTTCCTCATTTATACTTCTGTGTTTTAACCCCTTAGGTTGTGTTGTAGTTTGTCTGTTCTTGTTGCATTATTTGGTTTTCCATATCTCCAGCTTTATCTTGTGCTCTTGAGTGTTTTTTTTAAATTAAAATTAAATATTATCCATCAATATTATCAACTTAATCTACTGTATATTTTCAACATCCTAAATGTCCACATCTTTGAACAAAGTTTGTTTTGTTAATTAATCTCATCTGCATGTGATTGATATTTACCATAACAGAAGGATAGTGTGTGTGCATGTGTGTAAAAGTTGATTCACTTGTGCTACCTGCGAGTGGAACAAAGCATGTGTACCTACATGCACTGGAGTGTGTGTGTAATCCTCTGTAAGTCAGAGGCAAATAAAGTTGTAGAATCCGCCAGAAGGAGGGCAACTAAGATGTGGAACAAACGCACTGGGAAGGCAGGCACAGGGGGAATTCTGGAAACTTCTAACAGCTCTCTGTCTCCCCACACACACTCAGAAACATCTTCCATCTGCAGGTACACAGAAAGACACGAGCAGCAGCGAGAAGGCAGGAGCTGTGTCTCACTTCACCTGTGTTCTCAATATCAACCCCTCGTTATCTTCACCATCACCATCCAAACCACCATATTATGGTGCGTTCAAGTGCTCCTGGGACGGCAGGTGCATTCAAGTTACTTTTTCGTCTGAGCAAGTGTACCTTCTCTAATTTAACCACACACAAAAATATAGCAAGATTTTTTTAACTCCATTTCTAGAAAATTAAGAACAAAGAATGTGCATCAGGTTTTTATATTTGTAAGTAATATATGAAGCCCCTGTAAACTTTATCGTTACATCTTATATTGTTATATTATAATGCTATCATATTCTGTGCAGGCAATTAGCTTATTTTTTGAGGAATAAAAAAGCCTGACAATGTATTGTGATGTTCTGCCTTGTTTCTAACTGACACACACCAAACTTGTAAACTCGGGTCTTAAAGAAAATTCTTCATCTCAAAAATATGATCTTTCTGACATGACTTGAACGCATCAATAGTTCTCACAAACATAGGGCCTGTTTACACCTTAATTCATAAGTTTTACCTAATTGGATAGCTATCTGATTTGTTTAAACTGTTCCATTAACACATACATTTGTCTCTGTATGATTAATATGAATCCAATTTTTAATTCCCGCCCTAAATACAACAAAAGCAACAGATATGATCTTAATTCAGGCCCAATTACTATGAATATCTGACAATGCAATATATCAAAAGTAAGAACAGAGCCTCTGCTTTTAAATAAATCAGTTTTATTCTAGCTTAATGCATTCTTTTTCTTTTCTTTTTTACACTTGAATGTGGATAAGTTTCATTAAAAAGCAGAGGTGTAAAGTCGCTCAGAAAGTGAAAGTCCTCCTCAGCATTTTGTTCCAATCACCTGGATTTGCTAATTAGCACAGTTTTTCAGCCAGGAGATTAGTGAAATTAGTGAAACTAATTAGTGAAATCAGCTGGCTGAATTCATGGGTGGAATAAACATATACCAGAACTTTTACTTTCTGACCCCTAGACTTTACACCTTTCTAAAAAAGCAAAAATGTTGAGCAAGAAGCTGAGAAAAATGACATTTCATTCCTTAATACATAAAGGCTAGATTATTGTAATGCTCTACTGGGTGGTTGCCCTGCATGCTTAATAAACAAATTACAGCTAGTTTAAAATGCAGCAGCTTGAGTAAATAGCAATTTTAAAAGGTTTAGCTCCGCAGTACTTGAGCGAGCTCTTAATGCATTATAGTCCTTCACGTCTATTGCAATCTCAAAATTCCAGCCAGTTATTAATGCCTAGATTATCAAAATCGACTGCTAGCGGTAGATCCTTTTCCTATTTAGCACCAAAACTTTGGAACAGTCTTCCTACCATTGTCCGGGAAGCAGACACACTCTGTCAGTTCAAAGCTAGATTAAAGACACATCTCTTTGACCTAGCATTCACATAATACATTATCGACTTCTATAACTCAATGTTAGGCTGCATAGATTAGGTCAGCCGGAACTGGGAACACTTCCCTTAATCCTGATGTACTCGTTACATCATAAGAAGAATGGCATCTAAGCTAATATTAGTCTCTGTCTTTATCCCTGAGGTTTACTGCAGTCCACCGGATCCAGGCCGTATCCACATCCTGAAGTGTCAACTAGTCCCTCCCAGTGAAGGCCTTCTTCCCTTTTACTTCTGTTTACTGAAGTCAGCCGGATCCAGGCCGTATCCAGATCAAATGGTGGACCTGTGCGTGGACCCATCCTCAATGCATCCCTGAAGTGCCAGCCTCATCAGCCCTGTGAAGGCTTCATCGACACAACAGCCATCGGCACTGATCCTCAACAAACTCGTCTCCATACCGACATTGTGACTCCAAATTCCAACCAGATAGAAATGGATAATATTCTGAATGCTCTGATCAAATCTGACCTCTGACCTGTAATCCTGCCTGAATCATAATCATACACTGTTCGTTCGTTCAGAACTGGCCCTCCGACTGAGCCTGGTTTCTCCCAAGGTTTTTTTCTCCATTCTGTCCCCTGATGGAGTTTTGGTTCCTTGACACTGTTGCCTTGGCTTTTGGCTTGCTTAGTTGGGGACATTTAAATATTCAACAATATTATTGATCTGCCTTACTTAAAGGGGCACCAGGCAGCCCTGTGTGTTTTTTCTCTACGAAGCTCCCCCTAGCGTCTGGCAGTAAATGCTTTCAAACACACTGTCGTAACAACGAACTGTTGTTCCTCCCCCCTCGTCACGAGCAACCAAGCTGATCAGCTGTCAACCTAGCTGAGCATGAACCGGCTATTTCAAAACCAGTTATATCTACCGAGGTAAGTAAAGCAATATTTTCTTGCCAACTGATGGCGATTTTTTTATTTTTGTGTTGTCAATGTAGGCCATTGTAATTCAACTCATATCTGTAAAGTACATCACCAGTTTTATATTGAAATTAAACACAGTTTATTCCAAAGATACTTACAAGTGCAACAGCAAGAAAGCCTGGTCAGCATCCGTTTTGCAGGCTTCTGTTTCTCTCAGTTCTCTGCATTCTGAAAATGCCGGTCCGATGTTTACTCTAGTCTGACTTCTTGCTTGGTCAGTCTCCAGTTTCCTCTTTCAAAAAAAATCTCGCTTTCTGCTTCTTTTTTACAGTCTCAGCCATAACGCAAACTATCGTTGCCCTTTGCTTATAGCTAGCCGGTGCTTGAATGGGGGCGTGAACGTGCATAGTGTACGTTTGGGCCAAAGTTGCAAATGGGATTTCTCCGCTGTCGGGCACCAGGGGGGTGCGAAACCACCACCATTCAACCCGAAATAAGTAATATAACCATTCCACTGACTCCGAAGCTGTTCAGTTAAGGTAAAAAAGTTACTTAAAGCACCTTTAAGTAGCCTGGCATGCCAGACCTACATCAGGATGTTAGGTCTGGGAACTAACCATTGACAGGGCTCAATACGAGGGGCAGGATAAACGGTTGTCCCTCTGCACGCAATAGGATAGCGCTACAACCAACCAGAGCAACAAAGAAGGTGATGTCTTTTATATCTTTCTGTTTGCCAGCAGCATCTGCCAGCTTTGTTTTCAAGTAGCAGTGAACCGTCGCAACTCTGTCATCATTATGTTAAGCCCGCCCGCCAACCCTATACACGATGTGATTGGCCTGACTAGAGTTTGTTTTTTCCAGCTCGAAAGTCAACAGAGAGTTGCTAGACTACACTGGCTGCAAAATAAATTTTGCTGCTGCTAGGGTGAGTCTAGATTTCTAGGCTATTACTTAAGGTGGATGATGCCGCAATTTTCTTCTAGAAACAAACTTTGTTGTATTATTTTCATGTTGTCACTGTGAAGCTGCTTTGATATAATTTGTATTGTAAAAAGCGCTATATAAATAAAGGTGACTTGACTTTATAGTTTTGAATTATATGCTGTTTAATTTGATGATCGCGTTATTTTACATAGCCTATATGCATCTGCTTACATATGATATCGCTTATTTCTGTTTTTCCGTCACAAGTACTTTTTCAGAAAATGAGTCATAGCGCCCCAACCGCATAAAAGTAAAAACACGAAAAGCAGTATATTTCCATCAATGGCGATGAAGCATTGTCTCATAAATGGCGGACATTTCCGTTAATGGCAGGGAAAGAGTTAAGTAAGGTTAACTAATTAGAATTTACCATGTAAAAGAACTCCATAAAACCACTTACAGTATATACTGATGCTCAATAACCCAGAAACTCACCAAAAAAATCGCCAAAGATCCACACAACAACTCAAACCTCCCACCCCTTGTTAAGAAAAGAACCCACAATGCTGTAAAGAACGTTGAAGTAGCTTTATTTTTAATAGCAGGAGAACATTAACTTTCGAACACCAGCCTATGAACATGCACTTTTAAACATTTTTTAAACATTTAAACAACAAGCAGTTCACAACTGAGTAATTACTCAATGAATCACTGACTGGTGAGCAAAATATTTGTGCAATGATAGAAACTCATTAATCCCAACTATCCCTTAAACACACACATGTAAACCACTGTCTCCACACACACTTTGACACAATCAAATTAGAAAATCACAGACACCCACTCACACTCATTAAAACATTAACCTAATCTCACACATGTAATTTCACTGATTTGCCACATTTGTGTGTGTGTATGTATGTAAAACCAGGGACAGGTCACAGCGAGTTAATGAGTTTACATGGCTTGTTGAGCAGGCGAGAGACACTTTGCATTGATCTCCTTTCGCTGTGTGAGAAGACAAATCACTCTGGCTCAACTCTCATCTCGACCTCTCACTCGCTAATCATATAAACACACTCCCAATATCTACTCCATTAACATATGCCACTTCCAGGGATGCCCAGTGTTTAAAGGATAATTCCGGTATTTAACACTTTGAGTCTATTTTCTAGTGTGTTTTGTATGAACTAGAGTGGTGGACTTAGAAATGTTGACGATGGGTCCTGTCTCGACTTTTTGACAATTTTAGAATCGCCTCTGAGCGCTTCAGAGTGGCTGTCTATGGGCATGCACAAACATGTCCTTAAAACAACCCTTAACATTCGTTTTCAAAACTGTTCAACTCACCGAGTGGTTAGTGGTGTTCGTTGATGTTCCAAAACAAGTAGCGTAGCAAAATACAGTTTCTGTCGTGTTTTATTTGCCATTTTTTAAAATCGCATTGATGTCTGCTGGAGGACTCATTGCTCGTTGATATTACTGCGCTACCGGAAACGTAAAGGGGTCTGTTTACATTTGGTTGTAGTCTTTTCGCTCGGTTCTCCGTCTCTCAGAAGGCTAGTGTGAGCTGAGCAACTGCGTCAAAGTGGTTGTCGCCATCAAGTGGTCGGGAGTGTGCTAACGCTTTAGACTTAAATATCGAGCGAAAGTTTATACGCGGTTGTGAGGTATCTGAAAAAATAGTTCCACTATAGCAAATAACACGGATTGAAATCATACATTGCGCCGATATATTTGTTTTTAATCAGTAACATACCAACTAACCACTCGGTGAGTTGCACAGTTTTGAAAACGAACGTTAAGGGTTGTTTTAAGGACATGTTTGTGCATGCCCATAGACAGCCACTCTGAAGCGGTCAAAGGCGATTCTAAAAGAGTCAAAAAGTCGAGACAGGACCATCGTCAACTTGTCTGTGTCCACCACTCTAGTTCATCCAAAACAAACTAGAAAATAGACTCAAAGTGTTAAATTCCGGAATTATCCTTTAACCAGCAGGCAAATTTTATCCGGCATTTAGGCCTTTGCTCCCTCACCATGATGGAAAATGTTCACATCTCCTGTCTCCAGGATTTAAATATCACATTTGGGCTACGTCTACATTAATCCGGATACATTTTAAAACGTACTCTCCGTCCACACTAGCGTTTTCAGGCGTTTTCCGACGTTTCAGTGTGGATGAGAAACTTCTAAATTCACCTTACTGCGCATGCGTGATCACAAAAGCTTACTGAGATGATACAGATGGAAAAATAAATAATAAAGTTATCGCGCAATTCTTCTAAAAGGATAATTTTATTTAGCAAAATATCTCACCATTCACTGATGCGTCCAGATCGCACTCAGTCACCATATGTTTGGTCTAAAACGTGACTGCTCTCCTGTATTGCCGCAGGACAGCAATTGTGAGTACATTTTCTGTCATCTTTGCTGTAGGCTACTGTGATATGAAGAGTGTGTAAACTGCAAAGTAACATATTTATTTGAGCAACAGTGTAAAAGTGAATCACACATAATTAACAGGCACAATACCGGTAAACATGAATATCTATTGGTACAACATGGATCACATGACTAAACTTACGTCATCATTTTCAAATACCTCTGGATTCACAGTCCACACTACAACGCGAAAACGGCGTTTTCAAATGTATCCGCTTTGGAGAACGTTTTCCAAAAGCTACGTTTTTGTTCACTTAAAACGCCGTCTCAGAGTGGACGGAAGGCCAAAACGGAGAGAAAAATATATATACTAATATTAGTGTGGACATGGCCTTGAATTGGTTGCTTGTGATTAAATATTTTTTAATCATATAATTCTTTCTTTCTTTCTTTCTTTCATTTATATATCACATATATAACAACTTAGTTGCCCAATGTCACACTTTAGTTAAAAAAAGTATCAAATAAAAAATATATATAATATATATAAAATAATAAAAATAACAAGAAACCGTTTCCATAACTATGCACACAAATGAATTATTATTATTCTTTTTTTATTCTTTTATTTCCTTTATTTTTATACATGTATTATTACATCATTTAAATGTATAATAAATGTCAAGTCAAGTCAAATTTTATTTCTATAGCACATTTAAAAACAACAGAGTTGCGCCAAAGTGCTGTACAGAACTACAATGTGCAATTAAAATCATCGAAGTAGAAAGGCAGAAGACAGTTATAGATATAATTACACTAGACACAATCCATTTAATAGATTCATATAGAATCATCGTTCATATAATTAACGTAGCTTAATTAAAAGCCAGAGAGAATAAATAAGTTTTAAGAGCCGATTTAAAACTAGATAATGCCGGGGCAGATCTCACAGCAAAGGGCAGACTGTTCCAGAGTTTAGGTGCCGCGGCAGAGAAGGCCCGACCACCCTTGGTTTTACAGCGAAAGCGTGGGACAGTTAAAATAAGCTGATTACAAGACCTAAGAGTTCTTTGGGGGGTGTACAGAGTCAGGAGGTCACATATGTATTTTGGTGCAGTGCCTTGTACACAAAAACTGCCATTTGAATATCGATTCTGAACTTAACCGGAAGCCAATGTAAAATTTCTAGGATAGGAGAAATGTGATCTCTCTTTTTTGTACCAGTCGGAAGTCTCGCTGCAGCATTTTGATCGACTTGCAGGCGAGAGATTGTAGTTTGAGGCAGACCATACAGGGAGTTACAGTAGTCCAGCCGTGATGTAATGAAGGGGTGGATTACAGTCTCTAAATCTTTTGGGGACAAGAACTGTTTTACTTTTGCAATCAATCTCAATTGAAAGAAACTGCCTTTTACCACAGAGCTGACTTGTTTTTCAAAATTATGTACCGAATCCAATGTAAATCCGAGATTCCTTATATGAGGTCGAACACTGACAGGCAAAGAACCGAAATTAAAAGTAGATGAGGAACTAGATGGGCCTAAAATCAAAATTTCTCTCTTACATTCATTTAGTTGTAAGAAGTTATTGGCCATCCAGCATTTGATCTCCTCAAAACAGTCACACAGGGCTTCCAGGGGATAAGACATATCAGTTTTTGCCGGTAGATAAAACTGTGTGTCGTCAGCGTAACAGTGTGTTTATTGTGTTTAAAGTGTGTTTATTTAATGGTTAGTTCACCCAAATATTATCTCATAATTTACTCACCCTCAAGCCATCCTAGGTGTATATGACGTTGTTCTTTTAGACAAACACAATCAGAGTTGTATTAAAAAATATCCTGGCTCTTCCAAGCTTTATAATGGAGGTGAATGGTCCCTTGTTTTTTGAAGCCCAAAATAGCACATCCATCACGAAAGTAATCCATACTGCTCCAGGGGGTTAACAGAGCCTTCTGAAGTGAAGCAATGCGTTTTTGTAAATAATTATTACTGGTTTCCAGTAACGGCCGAATACGAGTCGAGTTCCGGCCGAAGAGTGACCTCTGACCCGACTCATGACGTATTTTCGTACACGGAAGAGCAGAGGATAGAGCAAAACAAAACACAGGTCACAAATTAGAAGTCTGAAGCTTGAGTTTGTTGCCCAGCCCTATTTGTCTACTCTCACCTAAGCATAAGCTACGCCTAAGCCTTACGTCATACACCAGAACTCGACTCTCTCGTGAACGCACAGACGGACATTACTGGAAGCTAGTGATTACAGTTTATAAAGTTATAATTGTGGATATTTTTCTTACAAAAAACACTTCACTTCGCTTCAGAAGGCCTTTATAAAAAACTCTGGAGCTGTATGGATTACATTTATGATGGATGGATGTGCTTTTTGGGCTTAAAAAAAGTACTATTCACTCCCATTATAAAGCCTGGAAAAGCCAGGATATTTTTTAATATTTAATATTAGAATGGAATATTAGAATGGCTTGAGAGTGAGTGAATTATGTGATATTTTTCTTTTTTGGGTGAACTAACCCTTTAAATTTTAATTGATTGAATTTTCTATCTTGTTTTTTAGATTTATCTGTATACTTTAATTAAAATTGTATGAATGAGAGACAATTGGTTTTAACAGAGTAAACAGCTGACTTGTACTGAAGTAACAAATATTGTTTTACAGTAATGCACTTTTTCTTAAATTATTTGACAGCACAATACAGACTCTGTCAAGCAACACAACTTGTACTGAACCAAAATTGTTCCTTTAAAAATCAGGCGTAGCATCAGTTCTGGCAGGTCTCGTTAGTCAAGGAATACGACACCTATCACCGTATACATATGTAAGCTCCTTCAGTATTATCAGCAGCTATCGCGTTTCTCAGGAGCTAATTAAATGGCAAAATTCAGCAGGCAAACAACATCATCTCACAAAGAATCGTGCAATCGGGAATTTAGCAAGAGTAATTCATTCCCCACAAGAATTTCACCTGAGATTCATCGGAAACTTGAACACGAGATTTGCCGCATTGATCATAAGTTGCCTGATTTGGAAGTGACCTCAGGGGGCTTTCACACTGGCAGTTTAGTTCGGAACGGGGCACGGTTCACATGAAAAATCGCTAATGTGAATGCCGTCATGGGACCCGGGTGCGCACTGGGGAACTGAACCCGAGACTACCTGGAGGAGGTTGTCTGAGTTCGGTTGCTCCCGAGCCGTGCTTCACGTGAATGTGCAAGCAGCACGGACTCGGGTGCGCACTTGTTCAGGAAGTAAAGTGACCTGCGCATGTGTTTTAGCTGATTGTGATGTATTTAGTTAAATAAAACACATGTAAGGGATAATAGTGTTGTTGATTTAGCTTGGATACATTGAGCCTGCATTGTATTCGCGCATATCGCGTGGAATCAGGGCAACAAATTTGGAAATCTACTGTCTCCTCAAAAGAGTCCGTTTGCAAGCAGCAAGCAGCACGAAATTGGGATCACTTCAGGGAGCCCTATCAACTTCGAGTATCTATAGAACAAGCCAATGAACGTTGGCGTGCGTGAAGCATCACGCGCCCCCGCCCCGCAGCGCGGACATAAACAGGAAGCGGGCGCACGCACACATTGTTTTTCGCTGAGGAGCCGAGATTGAGACGGCCGTACAGCGATGGTCAGCAACCGTGGCGACGGGACGTTGCGTCTCCCGTTCCCTCCCTCAGGGAACGAGGGTTACACTAGTAACCGAGACATTCCCTTTCGGTCGCTCACGTTCGACGCAACGTCGACGTGACGGCGAAATTGGGATCCCATGGAAAACGCCACGGATGCTGCCACATCCAGCGCCCTACGGAAGACTCTCAGACCCCCAACTGGCTAGGGCGGAAGACCTGCGTAGAGGGAGTTCGGACTGCTGTTCCGTTACAACCCACACAGTGGAACTCTTGGATAACACTGGGAAAGCGAACCCCTCCAGGGGAGAGGGACGCTGCGGAGCCACATCCTGCCCGAAGGGAGGTAACATGTGGAGAATACACATATGGACTGGCCGAAGGGGCAGTGCAACATATGGAATGTCACTGGGGTGGCTCCAGCCTGAGAAGGGGGACGCAGCACCAGACAGTGACGGCAGAGCGGACTCTGCCAAGGGAAGACACGGGCTCACCGCAGGGAGCTGATCGTGGAAGAATAAACGCATATGGGATCGCCGCAGGGATCACCACATATGGAACCCAGTCTAGCACAAGTTACACAAGCATACGAGCACTAGACCTGGTGTCGGACGCTCCGCAACGTCCGACTGCCGAAGGGGTGCGGAGGAACTCAACAGGGTTCGCCTAGTGGGGAACTCGACTGGAGCAAAGAAGCGCACGTATCCGCTCCATGTGGAGGGGAGTGGCGCAGCAAGCCGACACAAGAGCGGGAACTTCGGTGTTACCGGCTGGTTGAAGCGAGCACACAGGAAGAAACCGGCTTAACACGTAGGCTATAAAACCTAGCAAACGTGTTAGGTGTCGCCCAGCCTGCAGCTCTACAGATGTCTGTCAGCGAGGCGCCGTGTGCCAGCGCCCAGGAAGAAGCGACACCCCGAGTGGAGTGGGCTCTCAAACTGGGCACGCCTTGAACTTCATAAGCCAAGGCGATGGCATCCACTATCCAGTGGGCCATCCTCTGCTTGGAGACAGCCTTCCCTTTCTGCTGGCCTCCGTAACAGACGAAGAGCTGATCTGAGGTCCTGAGGCTTTGCGTTCTGTCCACGTACAGCGCGAACGGGACAGAGAAAAGCCAGGGCTGGGTCTGCCTCCTCCGAAGGCAGCGCTTGCAGGTTCACCACCTGGTCCCGGAAGGGAGTGGTGGGAACCTTGGGCACATATCCGGGCCGGGGTCTCAGGATCACGTGAGAGTTAGCCGGGCCGAATTCCAGGCACGATTCGTCGACCGAAAATGCATGCAGGTCCCCTACCCTCTTGATGGAGGCCAATGCAACCAGGAGTACTGTCTTAGGACAGAATTTTTAACTCTGCTGACTGAAAAGGCTCCAAGGGTGGTCTCTGAAGTGCCGAAAGGACCAGAGACAAATCCCAAGAGGGTATAGAGAGTGGGCGAGGAGGATTCAGTCTCCTCGCCCCCCTCAGGAACCTGACGATCAGGTCGTGCTTCCCCATTGACTTACCTTCAACTGCATCGTGATGTGCGGCGATAGCGGCAACATACTTTAAGGGTGGAGGGAGACAGCCTTCGCTCCAACCCATCTTGCAGGAAGGAAAGCACGGCTCTGATCGAGCAAGATCGGGGGTTCTCCTCGTGAGAGGAAGACCAGTCAACGAACAGGTTCCACTTCAACGCATAGAGGCGCCTCATAGAGGGGGCTCTAGCGGAAGTGATGGTGTCAACTACCGCTTGGGGTAGATCACCTAGAACCTCCGCATCCCGTCCAGGGACCAGACATGGAGTTTCCAGAGGTCCGGACGCGGGTGCCACAGGGTGCCCCGTCTCTGAGAGAGCAGGTCCTCTCTCAGAGGAATGGGCCAGGGAGGAGCTGTCGCGAGGAGCACCAGTTCCGGGAACCAGGTCCGGTTGGGCCAGTACGGCGCAACTAACAAGACCTGCTCCTCGTCCTCCCTGACTTTGCACAAGTCTGTGCAAGAAGGCTCACTGAGGGAAACGCATACTTGCATAGGCCCGGGGGCCAGCTGTGTGCCAGAGCATCCGTGCCGAGGATCCTCGGTCAGGGAGTAGAACAACTGGCAGTGAGACGTGTCCGGGGCGGCAAACAGATCTACCTGTGCGGTCCCGAAGCGCCTGAAGATCAGCTGGACCACCTGGGAATGGAGTCGCCATTCTCCCGGTAGCACCTACTGCCGTGAGAGCTCGTCGGCTGCACGGTAGAGCAGGCCCAGAATAACATGGCATGAAGCGACCTCAGATGCTTCTGACTCCAACGGAGGAGATGGCGGGCGAGTTGTAAAATGCGGCGGGAGCGTAGACCATTTTGACGGTTGATGTACGCAATGGTCGCAGTGCTGTCCGTACGGACCAGAACATGCTTGCCTAGTAGCAGCGTTTTGAAGCGGCCCAGCGCAAGATGAACTGCTAACAACTCGAGGCAGTTGATGTGCCAATGCAGTTGAGGCCCCGTCCACAGACCTGAAGCTGCATGCCCGTTGTACGTGGCCCCCCAGCCAGTGGCAGAGGCATCCGCGGAGACCACAGAATGCCTGGACACTTGTTCCAGGGGAACACCTGCCCTCAGGAACGAAGGGTCTGACCACAGGCTGAGAGTTTGGCGACCGTGCGGGATTACTTGGACCCGGCACAAGCCGCTCTGCCACGGCCATCTCGGGACTCGATCGTGAAGCCAGTGTTGGAGCGGTCTCATATGAAGCAATCCGAGCGGCGTAACCGCGGCTACAGATGCCATATGCCCCAGGAGCCTCTGAAAAAGTTTCAGTGGTGCCACTGTTCTGCGTGAGAGAGTGCTCACGCAGTTCAACACTGACTGGACGCGGACCTTCGTGAGGCGCGCTGTCATGTTGATCGAGTCCAGCTCCATACCGAGAAAAGAGATCCTCTGCCCGGGGGTGAGTTTGCTCTTTTCCCAGTTGACCCGAAGCCCTAGGTGGCTGAGGTGACTGAGCACCATGTCCCTGTGTTCGCACAACTGCTCTCTCGACTGGGCGAGAATAAGACGTACCCGAGGTGGGGCAGCGCGGCGGAATGCAGGGACCCGACTCGGACGGCATAGCGGCCCGAAGTGGGGTCTGAGTGTACAACACTAACCTGACTCCACCGATCGGCAGGGGATGAGTGAGACGGCATAGGCGCGGCCTCGAGCACATCAAGCTACCGCTGGCGAAGCAAGAGGGGGCAGAGGGTGGCAAGGCATAGCGTCGCACACCGCCAACCTCTCTCTCTTGGGACCCAGAGAAGAGAAGCTGCTTTGCTGAGAATTTGGGACCGCTGGTGAGACGCCAGTGGAGGAACAGAATGATTTAACGAAGTTATCCACCCGGCCCTCCTCCGGGGGAGAGCAGCTGACTCTGGGTCGCCCGTCTCAGGGCTGAGACGGGTGGTGCCGTCGACCTGGGAAAGCTCAACGTCACAGTAGAGCTGGCTGTGGCGGAGTTTTTTTTTTTTTTTTGCAGGGGACTGACACCCTTGGCGACAAACAGACTGAGGGCCCACCAGTGACTCAGGGAGCACATGTGGTAAGCTTTTAGTTACTTCAGCCTGCTTTTGAACTGGGGAGAACCGCTGGGCACCGTCTCCAACAGTGTCGCCGAAGGCCACCTCGCTAGATGGGGGCATCGCGAAAACGAACTTTGGCGATGCCTCACACCAATGCAAGGTTAGCCAGGGGGCGCTTCTGGACCACTAGGGTGGGCATCATCTGGCCGAGGGCCAGCGCTGTGACTTTAACACGGTCAGTCACCAGGCGCAGCTCAACCCCGACTCAGAACTACCCTCATGCATTATGACTGTTTGGTCACATGCAGGGAAAAGGCGGTCTGCAGTAGCACCACCGTCCCACTACTGAGGGTAGTGAGAGAGGAAAAACTTTCTGCAGCTTTTGGCACTAATGAGACGCCATACTGGCACCAAAATGCTTTCATACTGCAAAAGGGTTTTTCACACACATCCGGGAAGGCATGGGGCAGGGCAAGGCGATTATGCGTTGCACTGCGCCCTCAGCGTAACCGGGAAAGCATGGCTGTCAAGTCTGAATCTGATTCAGCATGAGCATGCGCACCATTATAATGGGAGCTCAGCATCATCATTTCCAGAGCGAAACAGCACTCTCTCTGATGCAGCGATCGACGTCTAATCCTCCCCTGTAGCCCTGAATGAAATGCTAGGTCCATCATGAGAAAGACCAGCATCCCATCCAAAGCTGCCAGGCATGTGAGACAATGAATGTGGCCATCAACTTGACGGCACACAGCACGATCAGCGTGCTGACGTGATTATGTTCTCACAAGAGAATACAACCACCCACAAACAGAGTCTCACATGTCTGCGATGCGATAGAGGAGTGAGGGGCCCACACGGATTGGTTACCGGGCGGGGAAGCCCTCACTATAACCCTCTGGTCACCCTGGCTATACGCAGAAGTAGCCTTTTTCTGGTGCACCAGAAAAAGAATTAGATCGGGGCATAGGCGAGGGGACTCCACCTCGTTTGAGGCACTCGAGTCTCGACCGCGCATCTAGAGCTCCGAACGACGCGCGCTGGGTTGCCGTGACAACCCGCGCTGTCAGCTGGCAGCTCGACGGCACACGGCACGCTGAACACTTAAACCTTAATGAGAAAGGCAAGATGAACAACGTGCCGACGTGGTCATGCTCTCAATAGAGAGCATAAACCACCCACGAGCACAGTTTCAACACACTTAAGCCCAGGCATGTGAAACAGAGATCGTGGCCGTCACATGAGGATAGGAAACGACCGCATCCAGAAACACACGGTTGAATGACGTCTTGAAAAAGACGCAGTGTCAAACCGTGTATGCTCTTTTAGGAAAAAATTGCTCTCTCTGGTGCTGAAGCACCCAGGGATGACCGCGGCTACACAACAGGACGATAGTGCAAGCCTGATGTGAGCACTCACATTCTCATTGAAGGCGCAACATTCTGAGCTGTGAAAACAGCTGTTTTGCCGGCTCACTGTGAGATCGCGGCCAGCGCTGTCTGTGCTGTCACGCCAACACCAGCTTGAAGAGGCGTTCTCCTGAAGAGCAGACTTGTTTTCTTCTTTAGAAGTTCAATACTGTCAGAAGATTGTAGAGCAGGAACAGTAGAAACGCTCGGCTCCGAAGTGAAAGACAATGTGTGCGTGCGCCCGCTTCCTGTTTATGCCCGCGCTGCGGGGCGGGGGCGCGTGATGCTTCACGCACGCCAACGTTCATTGGCTTGTTCTATAGATACTCGAAGTTGATAGGGCTCCCTGAAGTGATCCCAATTTCGTCGTCACGTCGACGTTGCGTCGAACGTGAGCGACCGAAAGGGAACTACAACCAAGTATAACAAGGTTGTGACGTCATTGACGGGTGACTGTACGCAGTACACGTCAACAAATAAATTGTCTAGTGATTGGAATTTATTCAAACGTACATATTTGTGCCTAAATATATCCAAGAATCAGAATCAGGCTTGCTGCATTAAATCATCCAGTTCTGTGTGAACTGGAAGTTCAGTATTGTGACTTATTTCCAAAGAAAAAGATAATTGAAAAGGAAATCTCCATCTCTCATCTCTAGCACAGTCGTCACTCAAAAAACTGGAACTGGACTGCAGATACAAGCAAGCAAGCAGCTGATTCATTTCGATATCTCAATTTTCACTTCATCATTTCAGGTGGTATGTCATTCATTGCAATATGCATGGGTATCAACAACATGCTTGTTGCTATGGCTTATGCGGGTATTGGCAACATACTTGTTTAGGTTATCCAGGTAAGGGCAACTTACTTGTTGCTTAATGCTTTCCGTATTTTGGTAACATGCTCTTGCTCAAGCTTTTCAGGTATTGGCAACATGCTTGTTGCCTTTGCTCACTTAGGTAACTACAAAAGCATCCAGATTGCGCTGTCAGTTGGGTTTGGGGGATATTGGCATTTGGTTTTGTTTTGGGGGGCTCTTGTTGCTCTCCATTCTCTCATCCATGTTAGGCTGCATGGATGCGCAGGGAGTTCTCGCCCAGAACAGAACCATACCGCCAATCAAAATTGTATGCTAATTGTCAATCGTATTTGACTATAGTGGTCCTGACAGAAATTAAACGTAGCGTCAGTTCTGGCAGGTAACGTTAGTCAAGCTCGCATCAGCTGACTCTCAGCTGATCCACGTCTACATATAGGAATACGACGCCTATCACCGTATACATATATAAGCTCCTTCAGTATTATCAGCAGCTATCGCGTTTCTCAGGAGCTAATTACCCTCCTCCATCCCCAGCTCCTCCTCTCGTCAGTCAGGATTTGACATTCTGATTCCCCTAGAATCTTAATACATTTTCAAATTATGTTGTACTTTAAAATCTTGAAAAAATTATATCTGCAAAACATTCATGTTGGTTCTGTTCTGTTTACCCTAAGGGGGGTTATTGCTGCTCTCCCTGCTCTCATACCGCCAATAAAAACTGTATGCTAATTGTCAATCGTATTTGACTATAGTGGTCCTGACAGAAGTGGTGTAACTTGCAGAAGGATAATTGCAGTTACGCAAGACATTTGAAAACGTGAAAGCCATTAAAAATATTTATTTAGGATGTGTGAACCACACCAAGCCTACACTGATCATTTTGATTTACGAGCATTTATTAGCAAAAAAATTTAATGATTAACAACAGGCTGCAAACGTGAACCATCAAGACATTATGTAGTCCACGGAGGGGGATTTTGGTGGGATGAGTTTAGATTTCAGTTGGGTTCAGTAGAGTCATTCAGTCTAATAGGAGGAGACAAATGCTTTGACTGTAGCACAAAAAGACAAACAACATAAATAATTCTAAAAGCTAAGGAGTCCCCTTAGTATGTGGAAATACCCCTGAATACAGTGCCGACACATGATGCACGGCACACACACATTTTCTGGCATCTGAAGGTTTTTCAAGCTTTTGTGAGAGGACATATTCAAATCTACTAAAAGTATATCAGTAGGCCTGTGCCAGGTATCCCGTTGCCCAGGTGAAACACATATTACTGTACATACTGATATTGTAAACATTGATGGAATTGTATAAACTGACAGCACAATACTGAAATATAATATGAAACGTGCATGTGAAAATCTGCAGTGTTCTGTTCACATGCACTTTATATGCATGAAATAACTCACACAGGTTGAAAGACTTACATACACAGACACACACACTTGAAATGCAGGGCGGTAGAGACCTGTCTTGTAAATCTCTTTGTGAACGCAGCTTTGGGAGGTAGACGTGAGCTTACACTGAGCTCTGAGAGGAAAAAACACTCCCGCTCAACTCTTTCTCTCTTTAACTCCCTCTCCTCCTTTCTCTACCCTCTTTTCCTTTTCTGCAGCCTTCCGAACTGTCTCAACACTTTCCTTCTCTTCCACTTTGCATTCTTCTTTTTCCCTCCAAAAAGCTAACATCTTGCAGCATCCACATCATGAGTATCCCGAACTCTTGTGAACTCTAGTACATTGTGAACATTCACTAAATCTTATACATACAAAATATTATATATATATATATATATATACACACATTTAAATAGTTTTATTTTTTTTATTTTTTTTCAACAAATGTGCTAACATCAACATCCCCCAGCCCCCCCCCCCCCCCCCCCCCCCTCTCTTTCTTTTCCTCATATGGTGGACATCAGCCAAGTCAAGTTCAAGTCTAAAGGGCTCTGCTGTCACAGTAACTAACTCACAGTATGCAAACCTAATTCCCCATTCATAAACCCGATCAGTCCGGGTGCCTGGGGCCCCAAATCTCTTTCTCCCTCCCTCAGCAGTGAGTAATGTCCTGCCTCCTCTCAGACAATGACTTCGGCAAGTAGCCGCCAAACTGCGGGGCAGCAAGAGAGGGGGAGCGCTCTTGAGCACCTTTGACAAATGGAACCTTTCGCTCTTAACTGTGGCTGCTGGATGAGCCTTTACTAAGGCACACGGCACGCTCGCTGTCAGCCATGAGCAGCCGGCAAGCTAAAGAGTCCGATTATGTGTGTGTGTGTGTGTGTGTGAGAGAGAGAGAGAGAGAGTGACTGAATAATACATTTCATAGTCTAACCTTGTCCTCCTACAAGAATAAGATGTATTTTGAGCCCCCTTCGATAAAAACAGCCTTCTGGAGTGGTATGGCAAAAACTCCTTTACTGCCCATGTGCACATTTATCCTGCTCTTTCTTTCTAAATGTTTGCCTCTGTTAGGGTAGAGCAGTATGAGAAAAATTCTAATAACATGGTAATTATATATTAGTTTATATATATTTATAAGACGCAAACAAAATATAAGTCTGGTGTCACTGCAAAAAAAAAAAAAGCTTTACATTGTGTAATACCTGAGTTCAAAACAAAACTGCTACAATTAAAAAATGTATAATATCAATATTGAGCCACATTCAAAGTCATTGTAAAATTCACATCAGTGTCATTATATTAACACAACAATTTGCAATGTTGCTCAGCAACCATAAACAACTAAAGTCAACTGAACTTGTTTGGGAACATTTGCACGGTAATGTCATATTATTATTATTATTATTATTATTATTATTTTCACTCTCATGTTGTAAAAATAGCTACAGTATAACAAAATCTCTCCATGTTGACACTTCATACGTCCCACAACATATCATCATACCGCTAATCTTATCCTCTGTTCCTCCTCCTCTCATGTCCCTTGGAGTGTTGGTGTGTCACGTTGGTAATTAACAGTGTGACACATTATCGTTATAAACAACCGAGGACTCCTAAGACCCTGTTCTCTACCTCCCTTCTGCTCCCCTCCACTCCAAAATCTACTTGAGGGAACTAGTCTGTAAAACTTTCACCTCCATCCCCTCCCCTTCTTTTTGCTTAGAAGGAACTGGTCTTTGTTCAGCGGGAGAGGGACCCCTCCAATAGACCCTGCCTCCCCTTCAAAGTTCCCCGTGGAGTATTGTTAAAACAAAGCCCCCCACCCCTACCCTACCCCTACCCCTACCCCTACACACCTCTTTTCCCTCTCCCTCTCTCTCTCTCTCTCTCTCTCTCTCTCTCTCTCTCTCTACATCTATGCCCTGGCCTTTAAAACCAGCACACTTTGCATGAGAAAAAGCGATTAGTCTTCAGATGCTGTGATGACAATAGGGGAGTCTTTCAGGCCTGCCTGAAATTTGCTCATGTAGTTAAGTCTCCTCTTTTGTTTTTGTAAATAGGGACATTATTTATCTCAGGGAATAGGGAAGGAAAGGCTTTGACATTTACTTTTAAAGGGGACAGAGAAGAGTGCAAAACATAGGGAAGAAGAGGGTAAACATGAGATGAGCTATACTTAGGGATTTAGGGAGAACAATCAACATTGTTAAAAGCGCTATATAAATGAAGAACACATGCCCTGGCTGTTTTTATCTTTCTACATATGAATCTGATATTAAGCTATACTCCCCTGGCCTTGTAACGCTTAGGTTTGAAGGTTAAGTAATTAAAGTTGTAATTTTTTTCTTATTTAAAAAGATGTATTATTTAATCATATTTATATAATTGTATTATAAATATAAATATATATTTTTTATTATTGATACATTTAAATTATTTATGTTTTTTTTAAGTCTTTGTGAAAGAATGGAATGCTCTAAAAAATCTTAACCATGTTCTTTTTTAAATTTTACAGTCAGCATTTGCTTCATTATATTTTCATTTATTTATTTATTCATTCCTTCATATCTGAAATGCTTAAAAATCTCAGAGCAGGAGACAAGACATTGATCACATGGAAGGACCATGTTATCTGTCCCCTCTATGTGTGTGTGTTTGGGTGTTTCACTTTTGTTCAAAATACTTCACATCAAAGCCAAAACCATTCACACACAACCACTCTGCCACAACTCCTTAACACACCCTGCCACCAAATGGGGAAGTACTTAGTTCTCTTGTTGCTGCACTTCACACACAGGTTTACAGATGGTTTTACAGATGGCAAATTAAAGACACAAACCAAGAAGTTCTTGCCAACACACAATGTGTTTTGTTTGAAGCTACCTACTTGATAAAAGAAAACATTAGCTTTATCCATGACACACACACACACACACACACATCTATGCTAGTAGCACGCTGCCTGAAAAGACCAGCATGAATTTCTCTGGAAGTTGAGACTGGTTTATGCTGGTTAACAGGCCTAATGGTTAAGCTAACATGCATGGCAAGCTGAAGATCTGCTTTAGAATAACATTTCTTGAGAACTTCTCTTTTTCTGGTGAATTCGCTTGTTTTTTTCTGCCATTGCTAAGGCTTCTCTATAAGGGTAAATGATCAGGCTAATTCGCAGGTCAATTTTGAGTTTCCAAAAGCCAGCCTTACCAGTGAAAACAGTCTGTCACTCTCATACTTGAGTATGAACCTGATCATTTCACCTGATCATTTCATGTGACAGCCTACAAAGCTGTATGTGAATGAGAGAGAAAAAACTGAGAATGAAAAATAGAATATGAAGATGCAAGAAACAGAGGACCCAAAAGTATTTGGACACATACTTAAAACCTAAAAGTCTTTATTTCAGATGTAAACTGTCATACCAAGCATTATTTTTAAAGAGAAAGCACAAGCAGACTTTAAGCAAAACAGCTGTAACGTCATAAATTTAAACGAAAGTAGCTAAAGTGTTTGTTTTTTTCCATATTGTGACAAATATCTGAGTGTAATGGATAATCAAATCTGAATAACTGTAGAGTAGAGACTTGGTTCTATGCATTGGCTGCTGAATGAAAGTTGAGATGGCAGTTGCACTCAAACATGGAGCCAGATGAACGCGAGCTAGCAGAAAATGCGTTTTTTTGACAGCCTGCTTATGGGGCAGGCAGCTAGCGGATCGGTAGGAAAGATTAGACATTTATTTTTGGGCCTGAAATCACTGATACAACCTTTAAGCAGACTAAATTACTGCAAGTCCTGCATGCATCAACAGAGAGAAGTCTGCCCTTTTCACCAGAGGGTCCAGTTATGATATTTTGATTAAACACTACGAGGTCAAAACTATTTTTCAACATGAAACATATACATGGACAAATCCTTCACAATAAGATCTATAGAATGCATTTGGAAAAGGGTTAATTTTTATTTCATGCCGACTTTAAATGATCACACAATTTATTGCTTGAAATTAAGGTAACTTGGACACTTTCGGATTGTCAAACATTAGTGTAACATGTTTATTGGTAATGTGATGAATTACACACAGCTAGAACACCTCTATGAACTAGAGGAAAAACTTCATGCTGGGACCAATTGATTAAAAATAATTGGAGAAAAAAAGGCTTTGAAAAGTGATGTTAGTTTGGAGAAAAGGTCTTGTATAAGGTATGATATTTTGTATCTTTTACAAAATTATATTCATAAATGTTGTACATTCAAGTGTGGCTTAAGTGTCCAAACATGTCCATATATTTTCAGAGGCACCATATATATAGCCTATATATATATATATATATATATATATATATATATATATATATACTATTTTATCTTTTACTTTTTCACACTCTATTTGTATATATATATGAGTGTGAAATAGTAAAAGATAAAATGGTAATGGAGATAAAGCAAAAAGAAAGAGAGAAAGGGCAAAGAAAGAAGAGAAGGAAGGGGTCGTCCTGACATAGAGGCAGATCTGAGGCATGCCCTGAAGGGATGACTGGGCCTGGGGATTAGAAGGGGGTGAAGAGAAAAGGAAAGAGAGAGAGAGAGCTTGAGAGCAAGCCCCCTACAAAGCTAGAGACCCCCTCCACTGAGACACAAATATAGACGAACACTTTTGACGTGTCTCTACTTTTCCACAACAGCTCAACTTCTGATCCGACGCGGCCCACAGCTCGAGAGCATCGCCTCTTTTTCTCAAGCACTCGCTTTCACTTGTTTCCCTTTCCTCTTTCTTGCTCTTTGTGTCCATTTTATTTGATGTTGAACGTATCAAAGTTGAGAATCATCAAAGTGAGAGTTTTCAGTTGAAAGCACTGGCTTGTGGAAGCAGAGCGCCACAGTAGAGCACAAGGTTTAGGGGCAATTTTAGATCAGGTGCTGCTTGTTAGGGTCAAAAATGCTAAACATGGCCAAATACATTGGATAGGGGGGGGAAATGCACTTTACTCTAAGATATACAAATTTGACAAGAGATCAGGGAGTTAGATTCTTCATCATAAGCAAAAAATCTAGTTGTCAGCTCATGCCGCTACAGATCTATCATAACAAATCACTCTACCTAAAAGAAATCAGCCCGACCTGGATTCCAATACTTCAGACTCACAAAAAAACTCTTAACTGCTGCACCACAAACCACAGCATAAAAAAAAAAAAGCTCCTGAGAGCACTTCCAGGATAGCAATCTGCTATCGGCCTCGCAGAGACACAAATTTCCCATTCATTTGTTCCTTATTGGTTTGGACAATAAGCACAGTGCTATTCAAACCCACATTAGCATCTCAATGCCCCCCTGTTAGTCATCTCATTCCCACATGCACCTAATGGCAGGTAGAGCTGCTTTAGGATGCTAAAGCACCTGAGGGTGAAAGGTACAGGCATCCCTCTCCAACGTCGGGCCTAATCTGAGGGTTTTATGCACATGCAGTAAGTGGAAGGGGGGGGGTGACATTGAGGATAATCGTATGTCATCTCCACTTGTTAATATTAGCTGGTGACACAGTGCGCTCAGTACAGCGGGCAAGAAATGGCGAGAGTGACCTGTTAACCTTCTGTTCTGAAATGCAGCCTTGCATATATGAAGTGTGATAAACTTCAGGTTTGATGCGTGACTCTGATCAGATTAACTCTTTTTTAATCTGGTCTACTCTGCTCACGAGTTAGGGTGAATAAATAATATGTGTAAATAATATAATAAATCATGATTAGTCAAGAATTTTTGTAAAATAACACCTGTTTGATCAAAGAATTGCACGCAAATATTTTTTGAATTGTTTTTGATAATAGTATAAACATTCTACAGATTTTATGAAGTCTGTAATGCATACTCAGCAAATGCAAAAATAAACATTTAAATGTAGGATATTTACAAATCTCCATTAGAATTTATATTCCAATAACCAAATCTATGTTTCTATTTTAAACCAAAAAATAATATGTGTTTTTTAAATTAAGCTTTTTTATTAATTCCTGTTTGAATTATATAATATCTAGTTTACCATTTACTTTTTAAACTATTTATTTTTCTTTTTAAAGCAACAAGGTACAAATTTGTTCCCAAAACATAGAAATGTGAGATAAACACAGACTTGAAAACTCATGTTGTGGATTTTCTTTCTAATCGCACTGAGGTCTGTGTCTTTTTAGAGAACAATGACTTATTATCACCAGAGCTTGAATTGAAGAATTAAATGAATGCTTATTTCATAACAACATTGAGGCTAAAATGAAGACAGATTACAGATTGTTTGACATATTTCTCTATCCTGTTTGATAAGTCATTCAAATTCATAGGTCAGCTGACAGCCTAATAACTGACATTTACAAAGAGTATAATAGGCTATAACAAATTATTGATTGCATTTAACATGAGAATTTTACACACCTGACTTATACCATTTTATGTGTGATGAATACAGCCAATTATATATACAGATTTCAATACAGACAATTCACTAAGAAAGAACTCTTGCACGAAAAAGGCAAATGCAATAAAGTAAAATATAAAATGAAAAAAGAGAAGCAAACCTCAAACACGCAATATAGGCAAACCTCATTTACGTTTGATGGCAGGCATCCGCCAAGCAGGCTTCACTTTACACTTTACACTAAATGCATGTTATTGTAAAATTATAAAAGCTCTACAAACCAATATAATGTAAATACATTAGCTACTGTTAATCAGTACAAGCTTGCAAAAAAAAAAAAAAACAGTAACATAAACGGTCAAAGTGTGACGAGACGTTTAACTGATCTGTGAATTTAGAATTTAATGTGAGATTCTATGTTCTCCGTTAATCGCGCGCAGGTGTCAGGGGGGGTTTGGCGGGACACGGATGTTCTGAAGCTTCGTCGACAAACTACAAACAAGTCTTTCGTGGCATCAGTGTGTGAAAAGTTTAAAAAAGTTGAAAGCAAATATCTAGGCTATGACAAAAACTTTACACAACATACAAACGGTAAATAATGATATTAATAACATCTTGGCTATTAACTAGCATTAGGCCTATAGCTACTTTTAAAATAAAACATATAGGCTAGGCCTACGCAATTATTTCACTTAGGCTACTAACCTAGCATTTTTACCCCTATGGCGAGCTGAAAACATATTAGCAAATAATAATTCACACTTCTAAAAACAAAACAAAACAAAAACATCATTCACACATGAAATGTTTGTTTCTATCTATTTAATTTTCGCAATAATTTCTGTAATTTATACTCTATTTTAACAGTCTCCAGAGATGTTTTCTCTGAACGTGGATATAAAAGAGCATTGAACATGCAGTATATCACTGCAGCCTGAAACTTTGATTTTATTTGCGAAATTAATGCAGCAAATAAACGTAAGTTTTCAATTTGAACGTGTTCAATTTTAAAACACATTCCACGTAAATAGATTAGCCTATATTTTACATATTAAGTCTACCATCGCACCTAATTTTAAAATGTTTGATCGCCCTATTATATCAAAGAGGCACTTTTTTTAACACAATTCTATTTTTTGAAACGATATGAAAATATGAGAAATATTCTTACGTTCTGCTTTCTGTTCTTCAGGAAAACGAACGCTTATGCGGGACCCCGAACTTATCTTCAGAACTATTTCCAATAGCCTATTTTGAGAATAGGCTATTTAAACTGTTGCAAGGACACATTGGCCTGAAACCAGTTGCATTGTGATGGGTCTAGTTATTTGCAGATAGGCCTACTTATAAATGTGACAAGCATAAATCAAATGGACATTATCACACAAAAAATTATCAGACCAATAGTAACCAATAGGGCTGCAAGTTCGACAATAAGTTGCAAAGTTTGTCAAACGGCTCTGCCGAACTTTCTATAAAGCAGAAAACTAATAAACAGCCACCGACCGCTGCCAATACTGTTTTCGTGCTTTTGTCCTGTATTTCATGTAATCTTTTGCACCAGACTGGAAGGAGTATCGCATTTCACATTTTACATGACTCTTCCCCCCTCTTCTTCGGTTCGCAAAACTTAATGGAACCAAAGAGGCTGAGAAAACTGTACATTAGCCTACTTCCACTTACTAGTTCAGCTGTTGCGAAACTTTTCTGTCCTCTCCTCGTAAGACTTTCTTCTCGCTCGCTTGCAGATGCTTGTTGCAGAGAGACTTTTGGCTTCTTCACTTGAAACTCCAAAAACTGCTCTGCGGACTTTTTTCCCTCGTCTTCTCTCTCTGTCCTATGTGCGCTTTGTGGGAGCAGCCCAGTAGCCTACTGAACTAGCGCCCTGTCTTTTTGCCCATACCTTAAGTCTAAACACAAAAGTACAGCGACTCGTGAAACTTCTATACGTTTATCGCAGTAAAGAGCGTAACGCAGAGTTTCTCGGGGAAAGAAGATTTGATTTGTAGAGCCTCAGCTGCCCTTTCCCTGTGCCTGACTCCTCCCTTTCGGAGAGCAGACACACTACCTCTCCTCTTTTTCCTTCTGCCCCCTTTTCCCTCCCTCTCTCCTGGTATTATACCCAGCGCTCCTTCCTGAGACGGTTTGAAGAGGGAAAACGAAACGGTCACTTTACAAGTAGGCTATGTGCGCGTGATTATGTTAATTACAACTTGCATATATATATGTGTGTAATGTGTAACTGACACTGTAATGAAAAGTGATAAGGAGAAAACATTTAAACGGACACTTTAGACAGCTTTGGACGCAGCAACTTCTTAAAAAGAGGATTTGTTGATTCTTAAGATTTTTAAACTAAATGCTGTATGAGAGAAAATAACACAAGAAACTAAAACATAAAACATTCAAAGCTTGTTTAAAATGTTTCTTTCATATATTTTTCCAACATAAATAAACTGAAGTTTTAAGCAAACCCTTTATAAGAACATCAGTAGCCTAACTTAAGCAGCTTTGGGTGTAACTCTTAAAAATAGGTTTTGGGGTTTATTCTTAATAATGCATTGGAAAATATATTACGTAATGAACTTAAATTCTTCACCAACAAGAACTTTGGGAGAGACAAACAAAACAATAAAAACTTTAAAAAAAATAATATACACAAATGGTTCTACACTGCCAAGCAAAAAATAATTAGTATTAATAAGTATTAATTCCTATTCCTAGGTAAGAACTAAATTTTCTTTTTTTTAATCTAAACTTTCTTTGAATTGTTCTGCATTTTAACGTAATACAACACACAAAATATTTAGCGAAATATTAATTTCACTGACTAAATTGCATATATATAAATATATATAAATATTATAATGTAATATTTTGGGTTGTATGCTTATATGCTATATAAGCAACATGGATGTAATTTTAAAACATAAATAAAATAATTTTCCAAAGCTTAATAATCAGTGACCTCATCAAGAAAAACAATACATTTTGATTAATAAGAGGGTTAATCTAAGACATGTTTTACATTTGTATTGATTAATTGTCAAAGTCTACTTCAACACTTATCATCATGCTTTGAAACAGGGATATCTTTTAAGTACAGGAATATTTTAGTATATTATCCTCTGACAACTCAAATAGTCGTTATATGTGTTTAAACAAAATCCTCATTTGTTGTCTGAAAATAAGAATCTGTAATGTCTTTCTAAGTTATAGTAATTAATTCTCATTGCATTATTTCAATAGATCAGCCAGGTATACTCTGGAGGGGAAAAATGACAAGATATACAGTAGAAACTCTCTATGGGAAATAAAACTCAAAGTGAGACCATGATGTTCGCAAACATCGAAAGGAAAATTGTGCCTCCTGTAGGGTTATCCCTAATCAATATACATGATCAATATACAGGGAAATTAGGCTGTTAAAAAAGACCTTCTGGGCTCACCATCAATCAATGGGGCAGCAACTGATTTTTTCACAGTTGAAAATCACACTCTAATCTCTTAAACACAATCTGACTACGTGTGTGGCCAACAAGTCAAGTCCAATAGAGTTCATTTTATGCTTTACAAGCTATACTGATGTGTGTGTTAGAGAGAAAACCTTGATGATTGCGCAGCAATGAAAATCTATTTACCCTTAAGAAACTATTAATGTTGATCTCATATCACAAAGTTCAAGTAAAATAAAATGGGCTTGCTATGATAGAAGCATGATATCATGCTCAAATTTAATGTATCTGTGTCCTGTTTTTTTTTAGCTTTACTTGAATCCAAAGAAAACCAATATAGCACAACCAGTTAAGCAATGTAAAACAACCACTACCCTGCTTCAGATTTATAGTTACCAAAAAAAGAGGGCGATGAAGAAAAAAAAAAACACAAAGCAAAACCATCTGACTAAGATTATACTTTACACATAACATCTTACATATGTAAGCTACAAAATCCACATTAATGTGTGTTAATTTATGTATTTGGGTACATAAAATAATTGAGTTCATTCACAATTTAATAAAATTGGTATATTTTGAGTCATGTTTTCTGTCTCAAAGTGATTTTTAATAAACTAAATACCATTTCATATATTTAAAAGCAGATGGCGAAAGAGTCTAGAAGGTCCGGACATGGATAACACGATACACTTTTCTCCCTGTTATCGCTATCATCTGTTCTGCTGAAGTGAATGGAGCGACTGATATAGAGATGTAGGCAATCAGTCAGTGTTCTTTGTGAATATCTTTGAGAGAGATGGATGAGAGAGAGAGAGGGTTCACGGAGGAGAGGAGGAACGAGAGGAGGGGTAAGGCAGAGTGGGGATTGGGGGTGGTTATCTGCTCCCGAAAGTATTCTATCAAAGAGGAGTCAGATCCCGGGAATTGAGATTTTGCCTGGAGGCAAGTAACCGTTGGTCTCCCAAGAACATATTCCAAAGTTGGCCTCGAAGAGCCAAAGCACACATCAAAAGCAGCAGTGGTGCCAAAGCGGTTCTGGAGGAGAAAGAAAGGGGTACAGGTCCCTCCTTGGCCCCCTTTGAGCCCCTGATCTCACCCCAATTAAACCAAAATTCCTGACTATTCTAGACCTGACTCACATTGACATGGTGCACACCCTGAGACATATGTACATTCAATAGTAATTTTTCCTTGCAGTTTGCGGAAAAACACAGTGATTCACGTTTGGAGACACTTTTATGTATAGCAACAAAGTAGCTTACCGAAAAATCAATCTATGGTCTAATTACATATAAGTTTTAAAATATTTGTGTGCATGTGTGGTTTAATTTTTATGCATGCACCACACTTTGAATTAGAAAAATATCATAATGTCATAAATATTTTTAAATATCAGTTTTGTTAAAAAATTATTATAAGAAATTATAAGTAACGATTCTACCAAAGGATTTGGTCAAACCAACTGCTTTTGCTCCTTGTGTTCTGTGGTTTTTTGGTAATAAATCAAGTAACACTTTATTTTAAGGTTACGTAGATACACGTTACTACATCTGCTTACATAGTAGTAACAGTAAATTATGCACAATTACAAGTAACTAACCCTAAACCAAACCTTAACCATTACTCTATAGTAAGTACAATGTAACTGTCACCTTAAAATAAAGTGTAATCATAAATTGTAATCTACATTTGGCTTCGGCTCTCTTTCCTGTTTCTGAGTTTTACCTCGCATGACACCAACACACAACATCTTGCAATAATTTATACGTCATAATATATAGTACAACTTGCTTATGAAAAAACAACTATAAATGTCACACCATTTTGTACTATTAAATCATGGTTAGGTTTAGGTTTGTGTCATGTAATCCAACTTGATTTAGTATAAACCATTACAGCCTTTGGCTTGCTTAGTTGGGGTTTAAAGGTACTGCATTAACGATTTGACAGCACTGACTCAGTTGGATGAGAAAAAAAAAAAAAAACTAAATTGAGCTGGATAATGACAGAGCTGCTTTATAGGTGAATCGACTTTGTTTCATAATATTAATTTTACAACACTGACACTTATTGAAGTGAATTGATTTCATTTCAATAAGATTTAAATATACATTTAGCTGACTAAAACTGAATAACACTATTGTCTGTTGTAGAGCTGCTTATTGCTAAATTAAAATCATATAATAATTTATTAAATTTAGGCCCTGTTTTCACCTGGTATTAAGATGCATTTTGGTGCAAGTGGACGACACTAAATACCGGTGTAAACTGGGTCAAAAGCGTTTTGATCTTGTCCGCTTTCAACTATTTCAAGTAGTAGTCGAAAACACATTTGAACGCATTGCTTTCGTAGTATAAACGCTCATGTGGCCGAATGTGTTTGAATAGCTGAATATATAGCTAAATAACATGTGTTGTTTTGAATAGCTAAAAGACTGCCTACTTCTAACACACACTCACTGCGTTCAGAGTGGTCTTGCGGCTGTCAGAGCAGAAACAAAAGCTGCTGCTCTCTGTATGTTTTCCCGTCGTCTCCAGGCACGTTCCTATGTAAATTGCACAAGCTTATTTTGTCCATTAGATTGAAAGATCTGGAGAAAAAAAACACACAATACATTTACCCACCCATATACCCTCCCCTCAAAGAAATCACGACAGAAGTGTTTGAAAGTGGACAAAGGAGATGGATTAAAACACCAGGTGTAAACAGGTAAACATGTGTTTCCCTTGTCTACTTGTAATCTGATTGACCAAAACGCATCTTAATACCAAGTGTAAACAGGGCCTTACAGTTATTGAACTGAACTGGATCAACACCATACTGACTTGAGCTAAATAATGACAACGTCTTAAGTAGAGCTGCTTCACAGCAACATTTTACTGTAATACTACTATGGTAGTATTACCTTGGTATTTCAACCATCATAAACTACTACTAGTTGAGCTACAATAATGGCTTACACTTTATTAATGTCTTGAACCACTATGTACTTACGTCAAAAAAATGCTTAGGAACAATGCACTTATTGTGTTCATGTTGTATTACAAAACAATTTTGCTGCTATCAAGGTGGAATATGGGTAAGTTTTATGGTAATATGGCTAACGTAGGAGTTGGGTCAACAGTATAATTATAGATGTAATTACAGAAATTAATTACATATGTAATTACATGCATATATGTTGTACAGTGTAAAAAAACGTATTTACACATTACACAAGTGCATTGTGTCCAATGATTAATTTAAATGTCAGTATATAGTAGTTAAAAACACTTAATTATAAAGTGGGTCTCAATAAAGTGGGTCCTCTCATGCTTTCTAAATACACACAAAAATCTCCCAGGATGGCATTGATTCAACCTGAAAAAAATCTGCAAAATCACTTGATATTTGCCACACAAGTTAACATAAGTGACATAAAAAAAAATGTGGCTTAGCATACATACTATAAAAATATCCTTCCTATGCTGCTTTGAAACAAACTGTATTGTAAAAAGCGTGTGCTGTCCTCAGTATATGTTCTGTATATAACTTGACAGCCAGGTAAACTCTTCCATAACATCAAGACTCTGAAGACAGTTGGCTCCTTGTGCATGGGTTTATTGATGTCGCAAGGAAAGGTGAAACTAAAACATAATGGCATAATCAGCACAATAATCAGCTTGCCCTTTAACATGTACAGATATACCAACTCAAATTATATTAATTACATCCCTGTGTTTTTACTGTTATGAACTTAATGTATTTAGGGCATCATATTTTAATATGGCATCACATTTCATATAAGTCAATCACTTATTTATGTATAATATGGACTTTCAACAGTACTACAGTCTAGGAACAGTACAACCATGAGCATATAATATTACATCAGTACAATAGTAATGTAGTAATGTAAATTACAGAATTATAACTGTCAACTTTATAGAATGTAACACATTCCCAAATAATTATCTGTGATCGTAGATATTGTTAAAAACAATCAATACATACCCACGATGCTACAAAAAGCATAAGATGTATGCAGATGTCACAGGATTAGCTCAGATACAATAAACATGCTGCTCTCTGTGCCATGCTCGATTACTTCTTGATTAATGGTCACATGACATGACTTCTTATTGAAACCTAAGATTCTTAAAGGGACCATGGCCAAATAAAAGAGATATTATGTGATAACGGAACACTCCCACACCTGATGTGCTTACACATCAATCAACAAATTCTATTTCTTGAGTTCACACTTACAAATAAGTCAGATGGAAAATGATATAAGTATTTGTTGTGCTGTCCAAGGAGAGGGCTCCGAGCTTGGGATTTGGCCCGAACCCAGAGTACTACTCCCATATTCCTGGTTGTGGTAAGAACAAACCAAGAGTGAGGAGTCGGGATCGGCTCGAATCCAGAGGAATCCCTTATATTCCTGGCTGTGGTAAGAACAAGCCAAAAGTGAGGAGTCGGATTGGTGGAGGGATGCTGAGAAACTGTCGAGGAATGTAGGTGAGTCGAAAGTGTATATATATATATAGGCTTCCTCTCATGCTGATGGGATAGACGTGGTAACTGCTGATGACAAGTTGATTGGATTGATCATTTGAACGTGCTCCTGCCGAATTTTGTTAAAGAAACATAATTTCACGAGTTCACACCTACAAATAAGTCAGATGGAAAATGATATGCGTATTTGGCGTGATGTCCGAGGAGAGGGCTCCAAGTTCGGTATTTGGCCCGAACCCAGAGTACTCCCCAAGAAGATGCAAACTAATGCCGACAGCAGCCGGAAAATTATGTTGCCCTTCCCCCAAAACATGGGGGTCCCGTGTCCCGATCGTTGTGAAAGGGGTAAGTTATTGGATTGAGAAGGCTTCTTGTGTCATCGGATGAGCTTCTGATGGTCTTGAAATCCGCAGGGAGAGCCTCGTTGGTAGTTGACTGTGAACGGTTGCAAGTAGGTGAGCTCCTGCAGGGGTAAGAGATACAACATAGCTATGGGAGTTAAGTCTGGGTTATATGGAGAAACGGGGCTCCTGCAGGAGTGGAAGAGATGGTATTGTGCCAGCAGTGGGAACAAAGGTGGAACAAAACTTGCTTTAGCTTATGTTTCCTAACTATCCAATGGACCTGTTTGACTTAGAGCTGAGCCCCTGCAGGAGAGGATGAGATAATGCTACTGTGGTAGTAAAACGAGTTTGGATGGAGTAACGGAGCTCCTCAGGGAGTGAGGTGGATGACGCTGTTGTGTTTTGTAAAACTATTTTTAAAGAAACCATCACTGCTGCGGTCATGGGAATAGTTTTCCAAAGAAACTGAACTCCTGCAGGAGCAGAGGGAAACGTCACAGATGTGTCATTGAAGAAGTTTGCCAGAGAACTGAGCTTCTGTGGGAGCATAAAGGAACAATCACTGCTGCAGTAGTGGAGATAGTTTTTTAGAGAAATTGAGTTCCTGCGGGAGCATGGGGGAACATCACTCCTGCGGCAGTGGAGATAGTTTCTAGAGAAACTGAACTTCTGCTGGAGCATGGAGGAACATCACTGCTGCGGCAGTGGAGATATTTTTCAAAGAACTGAGCTCTTGCGTGAGTGTGAAAGAACAATCACTGCTGTGGCAGTGGAGATTTTTTTATTGCTGCAGTGTCTGCATTTAGATGGAGAGTCTGAGCTTTTGGAGCTGATGTATTATTGTTGTTATGGCGGTTAGATGGTGAAGCTGCGAGGGTGGATGCTGCTGCGGCAGTTTAGAATGGAGATATTTCCACTATTTATTGGTTTGATGGTGTTAATGAGGTGAATAAGGTGGGCCTGTAGGTTTGGGTAAATGGGAAACAGCTGAATGGGAAACAGCTGGTGCCAAATAATTTAGCTGATGAGGGTTCGTTGAACTTCTTTGATGTGGGAGTGAGTTGATCGATTTGATTTACTCCTGAAAGATTCTAATGGCCATCATCCGAGATCTGGATGCCGAGATCTGGATACATTTGGATCTGTTGCTGGGAAAGTTATTTCTGGGCAGCTGTGGTTGCTGCACCTATGCGGAATGAATTACTAGAAATGTGCTCTGCTGGGATGATGGATTGGATCAATATGGACTTGAGTTGGTTTTGGAACCAGAAATGGGTGACGGGGCGACTGGAATCGTCTGTGAAAAGTGGGTTGGATGGGGTTTTGTCCTGTGAGCGTCTGAAAAGGAGGTAGGCTCGGAGGGATTGGTGTGGTTGGATTGGAGACTGGAGATTGAAAATGTAGATGAAGTGGCCTTTCTTTGTCTTGTCTGTCTTGCTTTGTGTTATGAAGTATGAGATGGTTTTGTTGTCGCGCACAGATAGATCTGAGATTGTGGGATGGATTTTTTTATTAAAGCTGGACATGAGTTCTGAGCATCTGAGGAAACCGAAAAAAGCCTTAATGAACATTGCGTCAAGGGTGTGGGAGGTGTTGATGGAGTGGTAACCTCGGCGGAGGGTGGAGATACATTTAGTGAGTATTTCTAAAGTTATTGTTTGTCCGGCGTCTGGGTTGAGTTCTTTGGATTCCTTTAATAAGCATGGATGTCTGTGTCGACAAACGAGCCGTCATGGCCGTCTTGGTCCAGTTAACGTGAGACCTAAGCTTTCCAGATGACTGAGAAGCACTGTTCTGTGAGATAGGAGTTCTATCTCTGACTGTGCTAAAATCAGCCAATCGTCCAAATAGTTCAGAATTCGCATGCCCTGATTTCTAAAGGGGGCGAGAGCCGCCATGCACTTCGTGAATGTACGGGGTGATAAGGATAGGCCGAACGGGAGGACGGTGTACTGATATACCTGACCGAAGAAGACAAATCTCAAGAATGGCCTGTGACCAGTGCTTAATTTGTAAAGTGGGAGGTCCCGGAGCGCAGAGGGGGGGGTGGATCCGGCGACTCAAAACGGGGGTTGGAGGTAACGGAACGAAATTTTTTTTTACACTGCCTACATACACACACAGCGTTGTTAATGTTTTTTTAGTCAGAGAAGCTATGTAGTTTCTCTGACAAAAAAAAAAAAAAACTTAACGCTGTGTGTGTATCAGGGCAATGTTTATTTTAATTTCAGAACATGCACTGCATAGGTGCGAAATTTTTGCTTGTTTGGGATCTGAGCAGCGTATTTGGAAATAGTTAAGCAAACGTTGTTGTCTTTTTTACATTTTTCCCCTGAGTGAAACGAGGCTAACAGCAATCTCAACCAGCACTACTTGCGCATTTGTCACTTGAAGTAAGTGCCTCCGCTCCCTCTCCCCCTTCTGTCACACCGGACGAGAAGCGTCGCGTCTAGGACAACTCGAGTCTCGAGGTATCGCTCACCGGACGCGCACTTTCTCAGTTTATGGCCAGCAATAATGTTATGTTTAAGGACATTATGGAATTAAGATAATGTCTGTATTATGTTATGATTGTACTGTACAATTAAATACAATCGGTCTGCAGACTCTGAACTTTACCTCAGAGCGTCCGCTAACTGAATGAAATGAATTGAGAATCATTCATGAAAATCCGATAATATCAGCAATTTTTTTTCAAGCAACTGATTTATGTAAATGAATGTAAAACTAAATGTATATTGCACCACAGGGTGAAGTCATATAGTGTATAAGTTACATTAACGACGCCGAATAATGGCGCTACTGTTGTGTATACTCAGAGAATAATGTATTCGCGCAGCGCTGCGCTTCTCGGCCGCGACCCACTTTACCCTGAAAGTTCACCTCGCATCGAAACTGCAAACACAATATTTTTGTGGAACTTCAATGGGGAATAAATACTAACAAGACAGATAACAACATTGAACACTAGGTACACAAACAGTAATTTTTTTCATTTAGGCGACTAATTTTCCATAGTGACAGGAGGTGCCGGATCCAGTAAAAAAGGTTCCGGATCCAACGTCAGAGGTGCCGGAACATGTTCCGGCGTGTTCCGGCTCAAATTAAGCCCTGCCTGTGACGGTGTATAATCTGAAAGTTGGCATCTTTCAGATCGAGAGAGATAAACCAGTCCCTCGGGCGAATATGCGCGAGGATCTGTCTGGTCGTGAGCATTTTGAACGGTGCTCAGCACCCATTCTGACACCCCTGGAATCGCTTCCCATGCTTTTACATGTACAGCTAAGGGCAGAATGACCTCCGGATTTCGATCGCCGCACTTCGTGGGCTCGAACGACTAAACTGAGGGTGCGGCGCGCGCGCGCCCTCTGTGCTTGGAAGCGGCGGCTCGCTGACAGCGGAGGTTGGCTGTTTTACATGCAACGTCCTGATTGCTTTGAATGGGGACTGTTTTATGATCGCTTTGTAAAGCGCGAGCAGCGCCGCAGGGGCAGTGTTTATTAGTAAGCGTGAGCGCTCGTGAGCGGGCACGTGACTTACATTCACAACCTGACTGGTATGAGTGCTCGAATACGGCGGCTCGCTAATAGCGGTGGCTGGCTGTTTTACACGCGACGTCCCGATTGTATTGAAGGGGGAGCGTTTTGCACGAGCTTTGTAATATGTGAGCTGCGCCGGAGGCTGTTAGTAAGCATGAGCACTTGTGAGCGGGCACGTGACTTACATTCATGACTTGACTCATATGAGGCTGATTTAGCCGTGTGACAGAGCGGGCAGAAGTTAGGCGTGAGCATGTAGTTGTCGGCACATTCCTTAACACTCGAGCGGCATTTGCCAGCTTTATGAGTGTGGGGGACACAGGGGTTATAGTGCTGGTCGACGGCCTTAGACAGGAGGCGCATTAATTCGGCGTCCACCCTGCACGGGTCCAGCTGGATTCCTGGACCGAGGAAGAGGAGGAGTGGAAAGAGCCTGACCGATCCTCGCTGTCCGAGGAGAGGATAGAGCAGCTGTCGCCTACGGCGCCTTCCTCGGTCTCATCCCTTAAATCAACGGCAGTGAGGGCGGGAGCCGGCAGCTGCGCGTCTGTGAGGGGGGGCGGGGAAGGAGAGGGAGACGCTCGAAGGGGTGGTTCCGGCGAGCGTTTGAGTGTCGTATCAGGCTCCGGTAACCTCTGTGCACGGCGCTTCTTCTGGCGCGGTCCAGTAGAGGGCGGAGTGACAGCTTTGCCACAGAAGAGATTGAGACAAACCCGCAGGGTCGACATTGGAAGCTCTTTACAGTGGATGCAGCTGCCCGAACCGAGGGCGAGGGCTGCATGGTCTGGGGCCCAGGCAGAGAGCGCAAATCACGTGCCGTTCTCCTGCGCTGAGCGGGGCTCGGCACGAGCCACAGGAATTACGAGGCATTTTTACAAAAACGCCTCGAGCTCTTTTAGGAAGTGAGTGTTGCAGCAGCAAACACACACGCAGAGAAAAAGGATATGTCGCCGGATGGCGCAGCAGGAACGGATGGCTGAAGGCGGCGAAGTCGACCGGCTTCTTTAAAAGCTCCTTAGCCTGCTGGTCGCTGGCTTCAACGTAGGGCGTCGCTGAAGAGATGAAAATCAGGGAAGCAGCCTCCGAGCCTCGCTTATATATGCTAGGCCACACCCATTCTGGCGGGCTGTGACACGTAGAGGACGCGAAGCCACACGAGCCTCACTGGTAGGCTGCTGCAGTTGCCGCACGGCAGCCAATGAGCACGCTAGTAAGCCTGCTCTAGGTCTTGCTAGCTGCTGCACTGCGTTGACAATAAATACAAAATTAAGGATAATTTTTGGCTTCATATATTGGAGAAAAGATGACTTTACCCGTAGCGCAAGCAACTTACGCAGTGCGAGAGAACCTCTCGTAAGAGAACCGCATTTTTCCATCTTTAAAATATATCTAAAATACACCATAAGCAATGACAAATGCGGAACAATTAGTTCATGTGTTCATGACATCAAGGCTAGATTATTGTAATGCTCTATTGGGTGGTTGCCCTGCACGCTTAATAAACAAATTACAGCTAGTTCAAAACGCAGCAGCTCGAGTTCTTACCAGAACCAGGAAGTATGACCATATTAGCCCGGTTCTGTCAACACTGCATTGGCTCTCTATTAAACAATCGCATACATTTTAAAATATTGCTGATTACTTACAAAGCACTAAATGGTTTGGCTCCACAGTATTTGAGCGAGCTCCTAACGCATTATAGTCCTTCACATCTATTGCGATCTCAAAATTCCAGCCAGTTAATAATGCCTAGAAAATCAAAATCGACTGCTAGATCCTTTTCCTATTTAGCACCAAAATTTTGGAACAGTCTTCCTACCATTGTCCGGGAAGCAGACATAGCCTACTCTGTCAGTTCAAAGCTAGTGAAGGGTTACAAATTTAAGAAATGTTTTATTTTAGGTCAAATAGTATATAAACTGATGATGAGATTTAAAGAAAATCAAGTCAAGCAATTCAGGTGTCTGGCATTAACCTTTGGTCACTTCTCAAAGTACAGTGGCTGAAGCATGTGCAGTAAGACTTTTACTAATATTACATCAAAAGGGAATAAAGTAGGCTACAACACTTTGTAATGTCCATTTTTCCCCCAATGCACAGGACAGCGAAGAAACCCTCTCATGTATCTTTAAGTGCATAAATAACTTTACTTAATTTACACTTAAGTACCTATTATTTCTGAATGCAATATGAGTTGCAGGAGTCCACATCTACAGAAGGCCTACATAAGAGTCTGACCAAAGCTGTGATGCAGAGGTTGGCAGTGTTGGTACTTTTCCTTTTAATTTTTGATGCATAAGGCATGTGTTGACAGGTTTACCCTATACCTCTAGAAAATAGAGTATTTTGAAAATACTTGACAAAGAAAAAAACTGGCACTAGAGATAGAGTTGCTTCAAAGGAACTTCAGAGTAAGTGCTAATATATTATTTCACACAGAGTACTATTGCTGACTTGCATAATATCTATTATTGCAGGGAAAATAATATTATTATTGGCTTTTCTTTACAAAGAACAATAAAATAAAACTCTTATAAGCATATTTGTCTTGTCTTTTATTAAACAATGGAGTTGGCCGCGGTAGGGACGCCGAGCCCGCTCCAGGCACTGCCAAGCCAGGTGGCATGCGACAGCGTAAGCATTCCTGAGCGGGCTGCTCCGAGATGGAGGAGGGTGCTCTTGGAGTTGGGCACTCCCTCCCCTGGGTGAGGGCCAGGTGGAGTCTTTGTTGATGTGTGTGTCTGTTCCACCGCCTGTTCCCAAAAAAGAGCGGAGCAAGCGGTAACCACACTTCAAGAAAGAGCAAATTCCTCTGTTCCTGGTTCCCAAGAGGACAAGTCTGGCGGTGTGTGACCCTGTAAAGCCTTGCACCCCTTAGCCCCCTCTTGTTCGCCAGCACGGCAGCTGGGTGCGGTTTGAGGACCCGGTCATCCGCCATCTCAAACATCCCTGGCTGTCTCGTGGAGACAGGTAAGTGTCGTGCACCACACTCAGACCCTGCTTCGGGCCGCCTTCGGGCCTTCCGAGCCGGGTCCCTGTCCTCCACCTTGCTGCCCCTCCTCGGGTACGTCTGTGGTCCCTGGCCCGGTTCGTGGAAGCCAGAAACGCTTCCCAAACTGGCCCAGATGGCAAACTATTCCATCAGACTCGGCTTGCGATTCCCTTTCCACCAAAGCTTAGTGATATTCATCACACCTAGGTGTTGAGCAGTGCTCCTGTCTTGTGTGCGCCCATCGCAGTCTGCTGGGGAAGGACGCAATGGATGTAGCCTCTTCCTCTAGCCGATATGAAGGCTGGCTTCTATAAGCCTTTACTTCATTGTACCCTAGAGAGGTGGGTCATGACCATCTTGGTCATGTGGTAATTGAAACGGGCCATTTTTTGGAAGCCTCCGTTCAATTTGTTACACAGAGATGCATTTCCAAATGCTCCGTCCCCAAGACTGGTCTGCAGCTTTTGACCTGAGAGACATGTACTTCTGATCTCTATCCTTCCGCACCACAGGCCATCATGTGTGTGTGCGTCCGAGGGGTGTGAAGTATCAGTACAAAGTCCTACCCTTCAAGTGCCAGTTGGGTCCTCAGGTCAACTGGGAAAGAGTAAACTTGTCCACAGACTGAGGATCTCTTTAATAGTTTGGAGATGGATTCGACCACCGCATCTCTAAGATGAGTGTGTGCATGGTTAGTGCTCTTCAGAGGCTCCTGGGGCACTGACTTCACAGCCGAGTCCCGAGGTGACCATGGCAGAGCGGCACGCTCTGTGTGAATGCACCCTGGCCTGCTGCCAAACCCTCAGTCCGTAACCGACCTGTTGTTTCTCTGGACCAACGGTCCTTAAACGAGTGTCCATCAATACCAGCTGAGGGGTCACGTACAAAGGGCATGCAGTAACGGAGGTCTGGGCGGCCGTCCAACAGCATTGGCATCCATTGTGTACATTGCAACCGTTGCGCTACGCTTCCCTCGCATGTTACAAGCCTGTCAGAAGCTTCAGAGGTCGCTTCATTCCCCTGTTTCTTCTGGCTGCTCATTCGTGCCACCAACGAGCCTCACGACAGCCTATGGCCAGGAAGAGTGGAGACTCCATCCCCAGGCGGTCCAGCTGGGCAGGGACCACTTTGGGGACGCACAGTTACATCTGTTTGCCTTTCCGGATTTGTTCCTCTGCCAGTTGTATTTGTCTGAGCGGACATCCCTTGGACAGATACTGGCTCTCAGCTGACCACGGGGCCACGCAGAAATGCGTTCCCCAGTGAGTCTTCTAAAGCGGCTATGTGGTTCATTGTCGCTTGGCGCCCTCTCAAGTCAGTGATTTTTTTTCTTCACACCTAGTGTTGAGCAAGGCTCCTGTCTGGTGCGCGCATGTCGCTTGCACGTAGTGTGCTAAGTCAGGAGTGGAGCAGCTCTTTATAGTTGCCCCTTATTTGCCCAACCAGACCTAATTCCCCCCTCGACAGCCCTTCCTGACTTCCCCTGAAATCATTCTCAGGGACGGGGCATGATGGCACCCGCATTCAGACCCCTGGAGGATTTCAGGCCGGTCCTAAATTTGGACGCAATTTGGTTCAGGTAGCTACCGCAGGAATATGGTAGTCACAATCGCTTCTGCGAGAGCACACCTGAATAGGAAGTTAGAACCAAATAGAAGTGGAACCTATTCCTTGAGTGAGTCTTCTCTCCGTGAGGAGATCCTGAAAGCGTTCAGTCATTTCAGTGCTCTCTATCCTGCAAGATGGGTTGGAGTTAGGGCTGTGTCCTCCACCCTCAAAATGATGTTGCCTCTATTTTTGACGCACATCATGATGCAGTAGCATGGAAGCATGTTCTGATCATCAGGTTCTTGAGGGGAGCAAGGGAAGTGAATCCCCTTGTGCTCTTCTTTATCCTCTTGGGCCTTATCTCTGGTGCTACTGCACTCAGAGACCACCCCTGAGCCACTGCAGGCAGTGAGTTAAAAATTCTGTTTTAAAAACAGTTCTCCTGCTTGCCTGGTTTCTACTAGAGGGTAGGGACTTGCTCGCTTTCGGTCAACGAGTGGTGCCTGGAATTCAGGCTAGCTGACTCTCACAAGCTGAGACCCCGGCCTGGATATGTGCCCAAGGTTCCTACCTCTCCCTAAAGGTGGCACCAGCTAGTGAGCCTGCAAGCGCTCCTCCAGGTGGAGGCAGACCCAGCCCTGGCTTTTCTGTCCGTCCACTTCATTGTGGTTATACGTGCACAGAGCTTAAGCTTAGGACCTCAGACCAGCTCTTGTCCGTTAAGGAAATCAGCGGAAAAGGGAAGGCTGTTTCCAAGCGAGGTTGGCCCACTAAATTAGTGGTTGACTTCATCTTGGTGAAAATTCCAAGAGAGACTCTCAAGACTGGTGTTACTCGAGCGACCAATTCGGTGCCCTGTACGATAGAGATAGAGAACTTGGTCTGGATGAAAGGTTGAATATATTATTTTCATACATCTACTTTCAAAGACAGACATATATTTAAAATATTCTCAAAATTAAATTCATATAATAATCTCAAACACAAAATAGTCTGCAAACACATAATTAATTTGCACACAAGATCATGAGAGAAAGAGAGAAAGGGAAATTCCCGTCTGCTCAGTTCCCTGCATATATATATATATATACACTCACCGGCCACTTTATTAGGTACACCTGTCCAACTGCTCCTTAACACTTAATTTCTAAGCAGCCAATCACATGGCGGCAACTCAGTGCATTTAGGCATGTAGACATGGTCAAGACAATCTCCTGCAGTTCAAACCGAGCATCAGTATGGGGAAGAAAGGTGATTTGAGTGACTTTGAACGTGGCATGATTGTTGGTGCCAGAAGGGCTGGTCTGAGTATTTCAGAAACTGCTAATCTACTGGGATTTTCACGCACAACCATCTCTAGGGTTTACAGAGAATGGTCCGAAAAAGAAAAAACATCCAGTGAGCGGCAGTTCTGTGGGCGGAAATGCCTTGTTGATGCCAGAGGTCAGAGGAGAATGGCCAGACTGGTTCGAGCTGATAGAAGGGCAACAGTGACTCAAATAACCACCCGTTACAACCAAGGTGGGCAGAAGAGCATCTCTGAACGCACAGTACGTCGAACTTTGAGGCAGATGGGCTACAGCAGCAGAAGACCACACCGGGTGCCACTCCTTTCAGCTAAGAACAGGAAACTGAGGCTACAATTTGCACAAGCTCATCGAAATTGGACAATAGAAGATTGGAAAAACGTTGCCTGGTCTGATGAGTCTCGATTTTTGCGGCGACATTCGGATGGTAGGGTCAGAATTTGGCGTCTACAACATGAAAGCATGGATCCATCCTGCCTTGTATCAACGGTTCAGGCTGGTGGTGGTGGTGTCATGGTGTGGGGAATATTTTCTTGGCACTCTTTGGGCCCCTTGGTACCAATTGAGCATCGTTGCAACGCCACAGCCTACCTGAGTATTGTTGCTGACCATGTCCATCCCTTTATGACCACAATGTACCCAACTTCTGATGGCTACTTTCAGCAGGATAATGCGCCATGTCATAAAGCTGGAATCATCTCAGACTGGTTTCTTGAACATGACAATGAGTTCGCTGTACTCAAATGGCCTCCACAGTCACCAGATCTCAATCCAATAGAGCATCTTTGGGATGTGGTGGAACGGGAGATTCGCATCATGGATGTGCAGCCGACAAATCTGCGGCAACTGTGTGATGCCATCATGTCAATATGGACCAAACTCCCTGAGGAATGCTTCCAGCACCTTGTTGAATCTATGCCACGAAGAATTGAGGCAGTTCTGAAGGCAAAAGGGGGTCCAACCCGTTACTAGCATGGGGTACCTAATAAAGTGGCCGGTGAGTGTATATATATATAAAAGAAGTCTCTTCTGCTCACCAAGGCTGCAATTATTTGATAAAAAATACCAAAAAAACAGTAATATTGTTTAATATTATTACAATTTAAAACAGCGGTTTTCTATGTGAATATATAGTAAAGTGTAATTTATTCGTGTGATCAAAGCTGAATTTACAGCATCATTACTCCAGTCTTCAGTGTCACATTTTTTAAATTATTATAATATGAAATTATTGTAATATGATGCTCAAGAAACATTTATGATTATTATCCATGTTGAAAACAGTTTTTTACATTTTTATTTCAGGATTCTTTGATGAATAGAAAGTTCAAAAGAACAGCATTGATCTGAAATGGAAAGCTTTTGTAACATTAATCACTACCATTCAAAAGTTTGGGGTCAGTAAAAATTTATTTTTTATTTTTGGGGGAAAGAAATTAGAAAATACTTTTATTCATCAAGGATGAGTTAAATTGATCAAAAGTTATACAGTAAAGACATTTATAATGTTAGAAAAGATTATATTTTTAAATAAATGCTGTTCTTTTGAACTTTCTATTCATCAAAGAATCCTGAAATAAAAATGTAAAAAACTGTTTTCAACATGGATAATAATCATAAATGTTTCTTGAGCATCATATTATAATAATTTCATATTATAATAATTAAAAAAATGTGACATTGAAGACTGGAGTAATGATGCTGTAAATTCAGCTTTGATCACAGGAATAAATTACACTTCACTATATTTTCACATAGAAAACCGCTGTTTTAAATTGTAATATTATTATTATTTTTTTATTTTTTTTTTATCAAATAATTGCAGCCTTGGTGAGCAGAAGAGACTTCTTTTAAAAACATAAAAAATCTTACCGATCTTAAACTTTTGACCGGTAGTGTATATATATACAGTATATATATATATATAGCGGACACATTACATGTTGCCTCAGCAAACGCGAGATCTGGGCCAATAGATTGTAACGAGTTACTGTTTAACATGTATATTTATATTTATAATTAATTATGAATATTTTAATTAATTTTAGAATTGACTGTAGCAGAATTAATAGTACAATTATTTAATCAGTTCATCCAATGAACAGAAAGCATAATCGATCATTAATTCTAGGAAATATATTATCTTCCTGGCCAAGAAAGAATAACCTTTTCAGCTAAAGTAAATCCAGTACTAGCAGGGTAATAGCATTGGTAGCTGGATCAGTATGTTTAAGTGACTTCGACATGTGGCAAACACAGAGACAATAAAAGCGTGAATGTAATGGTTTAATAAACAAAACGTACTCGGTTACCTGACGTAACCTCGGTTCCAGGGCCGGCTCAAGCCTTTATGGGGCCCTAAGCAGAATTTTATTTCGAGGCCCATGGTGCCACAAATATGATTGACTATTGTCAATGCTTTATTATTCGCAGACTAAAAAAACACACCCATTATTAATTGTATTAGTTGTAGCTGTGTTGCTTATGTCTGTCTGGCATGTTTTTACCCTTCTACGCTTTTAAATTGTAACAGTAGCAAACCCAAGCTAACTTCAGATAAACAGTATCCTCTTTTATAAAGAAAATAATTTAATTACAAAACGGACAATATTAAAATATTTTAAATAAGAGATAAAATGAACTGATCAGATAGACCTTTAACCAGATAACAATAATAAATGTAATGTTTTAATAATAAATAATGTTCTCTTACGAGAGGTTCTCTCGTATTGCGTAAGTTTAGCTTACGCTACGGGTAAAGTTCATCTTTGCTCGAGATATTGAAGCCAAAAATTATCCTTAATTTTGTATATATTGTCAACGCAGTGCAGCAGCTGCAGACCTAGAGCAAGCTGTCTAGCGTGCTCATTGGCTGCTTCGCGGCAACTGCAGCAGCCTACCAGTGAGCCTGGCGTGACGTCACGCCCAATTGGAGGCGCTCGCGCCTTCTACGCCTCACAGCCCGCGCAAAGGAGTGTGGCTTAGCGTATAAAAGACGGCGCTCACAGGCTGCTTCCCTGATTTTTCATCTCTTCAGCGAAGGCTCTACACTTCGGTGGATCCGAGAGAAGCCGCCGCCGTCGAAGCCAGCGACTGCCAGCAGAGGAAAGCGCCTGAGGAAGCCGGTCGACTTCTCGCCGCCTTCAGCCTTCCGTGCCAGCAACGCTATCCGGCGTCGATATCCTTTACTGCTCTATTGTATTCTGTGTACTGTGTGTGGAACGGGCGACAGCTGTTCCATCCTGGCCTCGGACAGTGAGGAATGGCCTGGATCTTTCCACTCCTCCTCTGCTTCCATCCAGGAGTCCGGACAATCGCGTTCGGGTGTGGACGCAGAGCTGATGCGCCTCCTTGTTAAGGCCGTCGACTGCCTCGGCCTCGAGTGGTCACCGCCCAAGGAGCCCGCGCCTAACCGCCTGGCCGGCTGTTTTCTTCAGCGCCGCCATCAGCCAACGGCTTCAAGGTCTGCGCCTTTTCTGCAAGGTTCAGCTCCACACTGAACTCTCCAAATCGTGGAATGCACCATTCTCCGCGAGGCTCCACACCAGTATCTCCGCGACGCTCTCCCAAGTGGACGGCGCCGAGAGGGGGTATGTCTCCATTCCCCAAGTGGAAGGAGCAGGTAGCAGCGCACCTTTGCCCGCCCTCCTCTGGATGGCGCTCTAAGGCCGCGCTCCCCTCTAAAGCCTGCAGGACCACGTCAGCTCTAGTCGGCTGCGCTTTCTCTGCCGCCGGACAAGCTGCTTCCGCCCTGCACTCGATGGCCGTTCTGCAGATCCTACAAGCCGACCTCCTCCGCGAATGGGACGAGAAGGGCTCGGATCCAGACGCTATCGCTGACTTGAGGAGCGCGACGGACCCATCGGCAGATCCATGGCTGCGCTAACCGTCACAGAGCGGCATCTCTGGCTGACGCTCGCAGACATGAGGGAGTCTAAGCGTGCTGCCTTCCTCAACGCACCGCTCTTATCCTCCGGTCTCTTCGGCCCAGCGGTCAACGGCATTGTTGATTGCTTCTCCGAGGTACAAAAGACCACGTAGGCCATGAATTTGTTTCTGCCGCGACGCTCGAGCTCAGCCACAGGCCGCCCACGTGACAAGCCGCCTGCTAGGAGCTCCAATCAGCGTCCAGCCAAGCCTGCAGCTTCGCAGCAGCGACAGGGCGGCCGCCCTAGATCTCGCTCGAACAGCCGCCGCAGGCCGCCTCCCCCACGGGGACCTCGGCCTCGGATAGTGCTCAAACCCGAGCAAGCGAAGCCCTCCTAACCACAGGAGGAAAGAGACGGTTGAGTCCCGCTGCGGCCAGACCACCATCGAAACGCCACTCCTTGTCAGTCCCCCCACCGAGGGCTACTGCAGGAAAGTATTTTGCAGCCAACGAGCCGGTTACATTGCCCTCTCGCCTGTACACAAACGCCGTTTTTACGGCGACCCACAGAAATCCCATAAGAGTGTAATTTCTGTTTATCCGGCTCATGCCGATGGTGTGTTAAGTGTAGAAAATGTGCCCACATCCCAGTGTTCACCCCTACACACAAGCACTCACAAACATGTGTCTCCCAGGCCCTCAGAGCCCACTCTTATAAAGCTGGCAAATGCCGCTCGAGTGTTAGATGTGAACATCGCGCCCGCGAACTCACGCTCGCGTCCATCCCATGCCCGATCTGTCACTCGGCCATATCAACCTCAAACAAATCAGGTTATAAATGTAAGTCATGTACCCGCTCACGAGCACGCATGCTTAAACACACACACACAGTCTCTGGCGCTGCTCGCGCGTCACAATTCGTTTATGGCATGCTCCCCGTTCAGTGCAACCGGGTCGCCTTATACGAAACAGCCAGCTGTTGCTGTCAGCGAGCCGCCGCATTCAGACATTCATATGAGTCAGGCTGCGATTGTAAGTCTCGTGCCCGCCCCAGCGCGCTCACGCTTATCAATAAACGCCCCGCCTCCGGTGCCGCTCACTCGCTACATAGTTCGCAGCGAGCCGCCGCGTTTAAGCACTCATACCGGTCAGACTGCGAATGTGTGTCACAAGCTCGCTCACGAGCGTTCGTGCACACTACCAGTCGCTCCGCAGCCCGAAAAGGCTGTCAGCGAGCCGCTCCATCCAAGCACGATGAGCGCGCGCGCCGCACCCCCGTCTCCGGTTCAGTTTACAGAGCCCACAGAGTGTGGTGATCGGAACCCGGAGGCCATTCTCCCCCTAGCCTTAAATGCACGAGCATGGGAAGCCGCAGGGGTTTCAGAGTGGGTGCTAAGCACAATAAAACAAGGCTATGCACTTCAGTTCGCTCGCCGTCCCCCGCGTATTCACGCTCGGACCGAGTCGACAGTGAATGCGGAAGTAGCACATCTACTCCGCGCAGAAATAGCCAAGCTGCTGTGCAAGGGAGCCATAGAACCGGTGCCGCCTTCTCTGAGCGAGTCAGGCTTTTACAGCAGTAATTTTCTCGTACCGAAGAAGGACGGGGGCCTGAGGCCCATATTAGATCTGAGATATTTGAACAGAGCACTCTGAGAAGGCCGTTCAAAATGATTACAACCAGACAGATACTCGCGCAGATTCGCCCGAGGGACTGGTTTATATCTCTCGATCTAAAAGAAGCGTATTTTCAGATACAGATTATACCCCGTCACAGGCCATTCTTACGTTTCGCCTTCGACGGCCAGGTATATCAGTACACCGTCCTCCCGGTCGGCCTGTCCCTGGCACTCCGTACATTTACGAAGTGCATGGACGCGGCGCTCGCACCCCTCAGATGTCAGGGTGTGCGAATTTTGAACTATTTGGACGATTGGCTGATCCTAGCACAGTCAGAGATAGAGCTTGTATCTCACAGAACTATGCTTCTCAGTCACTTGGAAAGATTGGGCCTCACGGTCAACTGGACCAAGAGCTCATTACGGCCCAGCCAGTCGATCTCCTTTTTAGGGATAGAACTGGACTCCATGGCTATGAAGGCTCAACTGTCGACAGAGCGCGCGCGCCGTGTTCGACACCTAGCCGCATCTTTCCAGAAGGGCGGAACAGCCTCCCTGAAAAAGTTTCAGAGGATGTTGGGTTGTATGGCCTCAGCTGCAGCAACGCTCCAGCTGGGCCTACTGCGCATGCGCCCGCTACAACGCTGGTTGAACGCCCTCGTACCCCGTCAGGGATGAACGCGTGGCTGCAGGCAGATCAGGATATCTCAGAGCTGTACTTCAGCTCTGCAGCCCTGGTTAGCGGCCGAGTGGTACCAGCAGGGTGTGACAATGGGAGTGATTTCCCACCGGGAAGTCATCTCGACAGACGCCTCCAACTCAGGTTACGGCAGCCTTTTCGAGGGCAGACCGGTCTTTGCCCTGTGGTCAGACCAGGAGAAGTGCCTTCACATAAACTGTCTAGAGATGCTGGCGGTCAAGAACGCGCTGAAGCGTCTCCTCCTGTTCATACAGGGCCAACACGTTCTAGTCCCCTCGGACAACATGCCGGTTGTGTCCTATGTGAACCGCCAGGGCGGTGTCAGATCCAGGAGCCTCTGCGATTTGACGGAACGCCTCCTCGTTTGGGCCCAGTGCTTCCTGCGTTCGCTGAGAGCGACGCATGTGCCAGGGGTCCTGAACGACGGACCGGACAAACAATATTCCCCCCGGGGAGTGGTCTCTACACCCCCAAACAGTCCAGCTGTTATGGCGCCTTTTTGGCAAGGCGGAAGTTGACCTATTTGCATCAAAATACAACGCTAATTGCCCAAGGTTCTTTTCAGAGAACGAGGACGCGCTGGCCCAGACATGGCCCAGTCGCCCGCTTTACGCCTTCCCTCCGATCTCCATGTTACCACAGGTGATCATGAGAATCAGGGAATCACACAGCTCGGTGCTCCTTATAGCCCCGCGATGGGAGAACCAAGCTTGGTTCCCGGAACTAACACGGCTGTCACATACAGCTCCGTGGCCGATTCCGGTGAGGAGGGACCTCCTCTCTCAAGCCTGCGGCACGATCTGGCATCCCCACCCAGAGCACTGGTCTCTGCACGTGTGGCTAACCAACGGATACCCGTTGTCCTGCCAGAAGGAGTTATGAACACGATCACGCAATCTAGAGCTCCCTCTACGAGACAGCTCTATGCGTCCAAATGGTCGGTGTTCTCTAAAATGGTGTGCTGACAAAAATCTGGACCCCAGAACGGGTGAGGTTTTTCCGGTGCTCAGCTTCCTTCAGGAGCTACTGGGTATGGGCAGGTCCCCATCCACGCTCAAAGTGTAAGTGGCGGCCATCGCAGCCTTCGCTGAGTCGAAGCAAGGTTTGGTCACTAGGAAGGAATGAGCTGGTCATCCGCTTCCTGAGAGGAGCTAGAAGGATGAACTCTCCGCGCCCACCTTCGGTTCCTATTTGGGATCTCTCCGTGGTCCTAGAGGCCCTGAAGGAGCACCCCTTCGAACCGTTAGATTCAACGAATCTAAAATACCTCTCGCTCAAAACCGTTTTTCTTTTGGCTCTGTCATCAGCTAAACGGGTGGGGGACTTACACGCGCTCTCAGTTAGCGCCGCGTGTCTTGAGTTTGGCCCGAATGACTCTAAAGTCATCCTCTAACCGAGACATGGCTATGTCCCGAAGGTGATTGGCACTCCCTTCAGAGCGCAGGTCATTTCTCTGTCGGCTCTGCCAGCATCTATCTAGCTTCTATCAGTCTAAAAGTGTATGATCTGCCCACATTATGTGCGCAGGCTACCTCTAGCACTAGCTCTCCTGGTTGAGCTACACTAATATATGGGTTAATTTATGTATATGCAGCCCGGAACCCCGCTCTGCATTTCCCATGAGTGTTATGCTTATACATGTGCCGGCCCGATATCTGGCCGCCTAAAATTCCCACTTTCAGTTCCCCAGGCGGGATTCATAGAGTGGATGTGTGGGCGCGCACGGCGTTGACAAAGTGTTCCCGTAGCGTAAGCTAAACTTACGCAATACGAGAGAACCTCTCGTAAGAGAACGTACTCGGTTACCTAACGTAACCTCGGTTCTCTCTAGAGAGGGAGCGAGTATTGCGTAACCGGCCGTGCTGAGCGCCACGAGCGACTTTCGCTTCAGATGATGAAAACCAGGGAAGCAGCCTGTGAGCGCCGTTTTTATACGCTAAGCCATAAAACTTTGGCTTACATAAAACATACGCTTTGCGCGCGCTGTGAGGCGTAGAAGGCGCGAGCGCCTCCAATTGGGCGTGACGTCACGCCAGGTTCACTGGTAGGCTGCTGCAGTTGCCGCGAAGCAGCCAATGAGCACGCTAGACAGCTTGCTCTAGGTCTGCAGCTGCTGCACTGCGTTGACAATATATACAAAATTAAGGATAATTTTTGGCTTCAATATCTCGAGCAAAGATGAACTTTACCCGTAGCGTAAGCTAAACTTACGCAATACTCGTTCCCTCTCTAGAGAGAACCGAGGTTACGTTAGGTAACCGAGTATGTTTTGTTTTATGTTCCCTTAGGTGCAATTATAGTATTACTAGAGTTTTTGGACAAAGAAACAATTTTTTTTGTGTGATTTATGACCTTTTCCCACCCTATTTCTAACCCTCTGATTCAAACAGTCTGTTTTGGAGGTGTTTCCCCTTTAAGAGTCCACTGTTATGATTGGCTAAAGTCAGTGCTTATGCATAAATAATTAACGCCCCCTAGTCAGTGTTTACAAGAGTAGCGGGTGCTGCTGATTGGTGCGAGTGAGTGCCTCGTGCAATGATACAACCCTATATGTTTGAGCCAGAATCAGATGAGGAATCAGAAGAAAATGAACCATCACCACAACTAAGAATGGATCAGCCTGTGTCATGGAAAGTGTGCAAACTATTTTGAATTAATATGTCATTTGTAACCCGAGACACTTGAAAACGAGTTATTGTTGTGTAATTATTATTGCGATGTACCACGGACAAAATGCATGCACAGGCCATATTTGAAGATGCAGCATTGATATGGCAAAAATGTTAATTTTACCACATGCAGGCTACACAATGCTCCACCACGTGAAACTTCGGTCTTCCGATCTTTTACCATCGTGATCTTTTACCATCTCAATTGATTTAGGTTCCTATGCGAGAGAGAGAGAGAGAGAGAGAGAGAGAGAGAGAGAGAGAGAGAGAGAGAGAGACAGACAGACAGACAGAGTTTGAAGGCGCGCGCGCGGCCGGGGCTCTCTTTCTGCTCGTTCATCAGTAACATGCGCCCTGTCACACTCATCTACTTCACTCACCGATCAAATAAGCCTTTGGTGGGCTGCATATGCTGCAAATAAACTGCATCCAACTGCTTTCCCTGACGTCTGGATCGTTCGGCAGCGTATTCAAACATGTTGTTTGTCCACAGTCAGGAACAGCACATCTGCGTGGCATCACAGTCATGTAAACAGACCCACTCGCTGCACGACAACACATGCAATGATGCGAAATGAGGCATAGTTGTCTTGCGCTGGAGGCGGTCATATGCAAACGACTGGTACGTCACTTCGTACCGTGACGTCACTTCGTTCAAAGGATCTAGAACGAGCTGTATTTAGAGCTTGATTAAATAAATGCTTCGTTTATAATGGGGAGGATATCTTAAGCTATGAAACTTGCAGGAAGTTTTAATAGTACATAGATCTCTTATTTACCAAAGGATCAAGGCAAATTTGGTTTCTCATGTCATGACCCCTTTAACATTAAAGGGGCAGTTCAAGCATGAATATTCTGTGATTATTTACTCACTCTCCATGTATCAATTTCTTTCTTCTGGTGAACACAAAAGAAGATATTTTGACGAATGTTTAACCAAACAGTTAATTGACCCCATTGATATCCATAGTATTTTTTTCCTACTGGAAGTCAATGGGGTCCATCAACTGTTTGGTTACCGACATTCTTCAAAATATAGTATTTTGTGTTCAGCAAAAGAAAGAAATTGATACATGGAGAGTGAGTAAATAATCACAGAATAAAAATGATTGGTGAACTATCGCTTTAACTATCCATGTTTACTATAGGCTGCTGTCCTGTTAAGACCTGTATGATTCTAACACTGGTTTAGTGTTGGTTTAGACATAACCAACTGTGTTTATGTAAACCTTGTGTGTATTCGACAGTGTTAGCACAATCAGACGCTATTTAGAAAAACTCTAGTAATTGCGCGCCGTTTGACAGGTTTTTAGTGCGTGCGCTCGGTGTGTAGCCTGGCGACTACGCGCTCAGAAAAAAAACGTATGTCAGAACAGCATGTGAATGAAAGGTTTAACCGGCAAGGCTTTAAAGCAAATGCAAATAATAAACTTTTGTGATTGCGAATAAGTGCAGTGTCCCGTGAGTAACCCTAACGCTACGTTAACAGGTGATGCAAATGTACGTCTAGTTACAGCAGGTCACGGTCAGGATCTATGGTTGGACCATAGTTTGGGGGCCCCCTAGTGGCGGCGGGACCCTAACCAGCCGCTTAGTTCGCGTATAGGGAGAGCCGGCTCTGCTCGGTTCTCTCTAGGTGAGGGAAAGAGTATTGCGTAAGTTGCTTACACTTTGCGCCCTCCACGCGTCACAGCCTGCCAGAATGGGTGTGGCTTAGCGTGTATAAGGAAAGGCTCAACAGGCTGCACTCTGGTTTTCATTGACTGAAGCGAATAAGTTCGAGTTTTATGAGGTAAAACCTACTGTACATCACACAGGGGACACAATACAACACAATAATGTACATTATAGCTATTAATTGTTTATTATTAGCCTAAAAATGGACTGTCCACAGACAGCCTATTTGGACCCTGTCGAATAAGTTACAGGTGGGATGCTGTTTTTGACAGTTTTTTGGAGCGGGTGAGTTCTCGGGTAAATACGGTTGAGTTCTCAGAAACTTCTAATTTATGAGGTGAAACCTACTGTACATCACACAGGGGACACAATACAGCATATAAATGTACATTACAGCCATTCATTGTGTATTATTAGCTTAAAAATGGACTGTCCACAGACAGCCTATTTGGACCCTGTCGAATAAGTTACAGGTGGGATGCTGTTTTCGACTTAGACATTTTCAGCGGTTGAATCCCTGTAAACAACTGGCGATTTCCTGTAAACAACTGGCGATTTCAGCATATGTGATGAAGTCCCACCTGTAACTTATTTGACAGGGTCCAATTAGGCTGTCTGTGGACAATACATGAATGGGTCATTTTCAATATTTACAGTATTTTATGAGGTAAAACCTACTGTACATCACACAGGAGACACAATACAACACAATGATGTACATTACAGCCATTAATTGTTTATTGTCAGCCTAAAACTGGACTGTCCACAAACAGCCTATTTGGACCCCGTCGAATAAGTTACATGTGGGCCCTTACTTTGACCACCTGTAACTTATTTAACAGGGTCCGAATAGGCTGTCTGTGGACAATACATGAATGGGTCATATTTCATAACTGCAGTGATTTATTAGGTGAAACCTACCGTACACCACACAGGGGACACAATACAGCATATAAATGTACATTACAGCCATTCATTGTGTATTATTAGCTTAAAAATGGACCCTGTTGAATAAGTTACAGGTGGGCAAAATAAGGCCCCACCTGTAACTTATTCGACAGCTTTCCTTTAGGCTGTCTGTGGTCAATGCATTAATGGGTCATAATTCATCATTATAAATGTTTTATTGCTTAAAACATGCAGTACAGTGCACAGGAAAGACAATACAAACCTTACAGTTCATAATTAGGCATAATTAGCCTAAAAAATGGACTGTCCACAGACAGCCTATTTGGACCCTGTCGAATAAGTTACAGGTGGGCAAAGTAAGGGCCCACTTATAACTTATTTGACAGGGTCCAAATAGGCTGTCCGTGGTCAATACATTGATGGGTCATATTTCATAACTACAGTATTTTTATGAGGTAAAACCTACTGTACATCACACAGGGGACATATTACAACACATAAATGTACATTACAGCCATTCATTGTGTATTATTAGCTTAAAAATGGACTGTCCACAGACAGCCTATTTGGACCCTGTCGAATAAGTCACAGGTCGAGTCAAGTCAAGTCAACCTTTATTTATATAGCGCTTTTTACAATACAAATTGTTTCAAAGCAGCTTTACAGAGATAACAGGAAAACAATGTTGTAATAGTATTGTTAAATTCAAAATTAAATGTTAAATGTCCCCAACTAAGCAAGCCAAAAGCCAATGGCGACAAAGGCGAAGAGAGGCGAAAAAGGCATCAGTGGCAAGGAACCAAAACTCCATCAGGTGACAGAATTGAGAAAAAAACCTTGGGAGAACCCAGGCTCAGTCAGGGGGCCAGTCCTCCTTTGGCCAACGAACGAACAGTGTATGATTATGAGTTAGGCAGCATAATGTCAGGAGTCAGATGTGATCAGAACTTTCACGATATTTATCCAGCTCATCTGGTTGGAGGTTGGGTCATCCGGCCGGTGAGAAGATGAGTGTGTTGAGGTGTCCATGGGCCTTCACAGTGTTGATGGGGCTGGCTCATCAGGGATGCGTTGTCGTCGTGTCCATGTGATGGTCCTTCCTCAGATCTGGATATGGCCTGGATCCGGCGGTTAAACAGATAAACAGAGAGACTAATATTAGCGTAGACGCCATCCTTCTTATGATGTACAAAGTACATCAGGAATTATGGGAAGTGTTCCCGGTTCTGGCTGATCTAAACTATACAGCCTAACATTGAATTATAGAAATCTATAATGTGTTATGTGTATGCTAAGCCAAAGAGATGTGTTTTTAGTCTAGATTTAAACTGACAGACTGTACAGGTATCTGCTTCCCGGACTGTGTTAGGAAGACAGGTGGGCAAAGGGCGGGCCCACCTGTAACTTATTCGACAGCTTTCCTTTAGGCTGTCTGTGGTCAATGCATTAATGGGTCATAATTCATAATTATAGATGTATTATTACTCAAAATACACATTACAGTGCACGGGGAAGACAATCAAACATGTTGGGATGCTTTACAGTCCTTTATTATGCATAATTTGCAATTAAAACGGCCTGTCCACGGACAGCCTATTTGGACCCTGTGGAATAAGTCACAGGTGGCCACTCATAGAGACCAACACCCTGTTGAAGAGTCAACCCGAACCAGAGTGAGGATGATTTTAAACTGCAAAAAGACATACTCGGAACCAATCTAGAACCCTGCGACCGTGGATCTAGAGCCGGGGGCCCCTAGGCTACCACGGTGCCGAATTTGGAGTCGGTGCGACCTTTGTTCCCTGTTTGTTAAACGTCCCACCTGCAACTTATTGCATGGGGCTGTTGGTGGCCAATTAGCGCGGAAAAAGGTCAAAGGGCCGCGGAACTCTGGGGCCCGTCCCCGGGGCCCGTGACGAGACGCATGTGTCGGTTTCGGGCCGATCGGGCCTTTCCAACACACCGTTTGGCTCAAACGCATACTTAGAGCCGACCTAGAACCAAGAAACACAGGATCTAGAACCGGGGGCCCCTGGACTGGCACCGTGTCGAATTTGGGGTCGCTGCGACCTTTCGACCCCTTTTGGCCCCTGTTTGTTTGACGTCCCACGTGCAACTTATTCCACAGGGCTGTTGGTGGCCAATTAGCGCGAAAAAAAGTCTGAGGGACACGGAACTCTAGGACCCGTCCCAGGGGCCCGTGACGGGTCGCATACGTCAGTTTCAGGCCGATCGGACCTTTCTGTTCGCCCTTCACGGAGCACATGGTCCAATTAATGGTGGCCCTCTCGCACACATAGACAGACATATGGTCAGAGTGAACCAAAGTGAGGAGAATTTCGCACTGCAAAAACACACACTTGGAGCCGATCTAGAACCCCGCGATCCGGGATCTAGAACCGAGGGGCCCTCGACTACCAGGGCGGCGAATTTGGAGGCAGTGCGACCTTTCGACCCCTGGATTTCCGCCCGCCCACGTGCAACTTATTCAATGCAAACTTTACAGGCGCTTCCAGGTCAAGGGGGTCTTTTTCGGCCAAACAAGCAGTTTTGGATGTTAACATGTTATTTCCCCTCTACACTGTTCATTACGGCATAAGGTGTTTTTACACTGTGGATTACGGTACAGGGTGTTTATGGGGAGCGCATGTGCAGTGGGATGTGTGTGTGCAGGGGGCGGTAATGGCGGTTGTATAAAACTTTGCCGTGCACTGAATAAAGTCAGTTCAAGTTATAAACGTTGTGTTTATTTTGAGTAACATGGTAGCAGAGGATGGTTGAATAATGGCAGCTAGTTATAAAATTCCGCCGAAGTTTGATGAAGCCAGGCCATACGAGTGTTGGAAGAATGAAGTTAATATCTGGAAACGAGTTACCGGTCTCGACAAAAAGAAGCAAGCCCTTGCTGTCGCTTTGGGGCTTGAAGGGAGAGCCCGTGAAACGGCGATGGAAATACCTGCGGAAGATTTGGACAGTGATAACGGCATGGCAACGTTGATGGAAAAGCTGGACGGCGTGTTCCTTAAAGAGGAAAAAGATCGCGCGTATGAAGCCTATTCATATTTTGATGGAATGACAAAAAATATTTCAGTTTCCATGGAGGACTACATAATTGACTTCGAACAGCAATACAACCGGATGAAAAAGTATAATATGACGCTTCCTGATGCTGTACTGGCTTTTAAGCTGTTAGACACGGCCTTCCTCAAAGATAAAAGCAGACAGCTAGCATTGACTGCCTGCACCGAGTTGACGTTCTCCTCCATGAAGTCGGCTCTAAAAAGGATTTTCGGGGGGGAAACGACAGGCTCGTCGTACGGAATTCAAGTGAACCAGGACGTGGCGTTTTTCACAGAACAAAGACCACAAGGCAGAGGAAAACGGACCACAACATTCCAAAGTGGATAATTTAAGCAGTCATTACAAGGGACTAATCCACTGGATAAGTTTGGTAAGAGATCCAGATGTGCTATCTGCCAGTGTACATTTCATTGGGCTAAAGACTGTCCCCATAAGAAAACTGAACAAGTAAGAGTAACTGAAGATGCAAATGTAGAGGAATGTAACATTACATTGTTTACAAAGGCTCAGAATCAGAATCATTGGGATCTGCAATTATTGACACTGCACTACCCGTACTGTGTTTGGAGAGAAATGGCTGGAAAGCTATATTGATGACCTCACCCAAGATCAAGTGAACCAGTTGAGGCAAACAGAAACTCCTAGTTGCAGACCATTTCGATTCGGAGATGGCAATTTGGTATATTCTACAAAAAATTTTAAACTACCAGCCAAAATAGGACTGACAAAATGCCAAATTGAAACTGAAGTTGTCATGGTTGACATTCCTGAGTTTTGCCGAGTAAAACATCCTTGAAGAAGGCAGGGACCATTTTGGACATGGAAAAGGACAGTGCAATGATGTTCAAACAATCAATTCCTCTTGAATTTACTAGTTCTGGACATTACTGTGTCGATATCAGAGACAAAGAAAACACAAAAGGTCAAACTGAAGAGGAAGTACTAACAGTGACAGAAAATATGTCTCCAGATGAGAAACGCAAAATCCTTCTGAAGCTCCACAAACAGTTTGGTCACGCGTCGGTAGACAGGCTACAGAGACTCATTCACAGCTCGGGAAACAACGACAAAGAATGTTTTACTGTTTTACAACAAATAGTATCCGACTGTGAAATATGCCAGAAGTACAAAAGACAAAGCCAAAGCCTGCTGTGGGGCTGCCCTTAGCTTCGGAATATAACGAGACAGTGGCGGTGGATCTGCACGAGTTGGAGCCAGGTGTGTGGTATCTTCATATTATCGACCACTTCACACGTTTCAGCGCTGGGAACATTGTTAATACGAAGAAGTCATCTGAAATTGTCAACTCTTTCATTCAAGTGTCCATGGTGCTCCCCAGAGGCTTTACAGTGACAATGGTGGAGAATTCAACAACGAAGAGATCAGAGACATGGCTGAAACCTTTAACATTGAGACAAAAACAACAGCGGGATACAGTCCCTGGAGCAACGGGCTACTAGAGAGACATAATCAAACGCTCACCGAGATAATCCAGAAGGTAAAGCGAGAGAATGGCTGTGACTGGCACACTGCCCTTGACTGGGCCCTCATGGCCAAGAACAGTATGTTGAATGTTCATGGCTACAGTCCATATCAACTAGTGTTTGGGCAGAATCCTAACCTTCCTTCTGTTTTAGTTGACAAATTACCTGCTCTTGAAGGTACCACTATGAGTGCTAGAGTTGGAGAACACATTTCTGCTTTACATGCTTCTAGGAAAGCATTCACTGAAGCAGAGTCTTCAGAGCGAATACGAAGGGCACTACGTAAACAGCTCAGGCCCACAGACGACATGTATGTGACAGGAGACAAGGTCTATTACAAAAGAGCAGACTGTCCTGAGTGGAAGGGACCAGGGGTGGTTATCGGTCAAGATGGAGCTGTTGTATTTATAAGACATGGTGGGACTCTTGTTAGAGTACATCAATCCAGGCTCTGCAAGATAAACACACAGGGTCAGGGATCTGCACAGCAAACTGTGCAAGACAACAGCGAGACAGCAAGTGAAAAATGCAGCGTAAACAATGGAGCAGAGAGCTCAGATGGTAAAGAAAACACAGACAGCGAACAGGAAAATATCAGTGATAATGAGGTGAATACAGGAGAAGTGGTTCATCCTAGTATGACACAAACAGAAGCAGATCACAATGTTTGTGGTAAGCCCGTCTTTTCAGCTGGTGTGAAGTTAAGACCAGGACAGACCGTAACATTTATGAAACAGAATGGTGGTGGTTTACAGAGAGCCAGAGTTTTAGGCAGAGCAGGCAAAGCCTCTGGAAAATACAAAAACTGGTTTAATTTGCAACATATTGAACCTGATGGCAGTGATGGACAAAAGGAGTCAGTAGATATGTCATGTGTTGATAATCTTGACTTTGAATCAACTGATGGGGAGACTGATGTACTTATAACAAAAGACATATCACTTGATGCAGCCAAACAAGATGAAATTTTGAATTGGAACAAAAACAATGTTTTTGAGGAAGTTGATGATGCAGGTCAAAAGTGTGTCTCTACTAGATGGGTCTGTAGTCTCAAAGAAACTCCCAGTGGTATTGTGCCCAAAGCACGACTTGTAGCCAGAGGTTTTGAAGAGCTTAATATTCACGAGCTGCAGAAAGACTCCCCAACCTGTGCTTCTGACTCTCTGAGGCTATTATTAGCAGTAATCTGTCAAAATAAGTGGCATATCCATTCTATGGACATCAAATCTGCTTTCTTTCAGGGTATGCAGTTGTCCAGAGAAATATATGTCCGGCCCCACCCCTGAAGCTGGAAAAGAAGATATTCTATGGAAGCTAAACAAGTGTGTTTATGGCCTTGCTGATGTATCACTATATTGGTACAACAAGGTGAAAGAAATCATGCTGAGTACAGGTGGTAGAATGTCTCAAGTAGATCCAGCAGTATTTTATTGGTGGGATGAACAGTGTAAGGTCAGTGGAGTACTTGCATGTCATGTTGATGATTTTCTATGGGCAGGCTCAGAAAACTTCTCAACAGATGTGATCCCCACATTGAAGTCTGCGTTCCATGTTGGACGTAAATAACTGTTTTCTTGGCTACCCTCTTTTCTGAGCTCACAAGTGGAAATGCTGAGCTGTTTGCTCCTCCTTTGATCTGCGTTACGGACAATCACTCTCTGTTTGATGCCCTTAAAGGCACACTGCGGAACTTTTCAACCTTTATAATATATTACTAAAACCCTTGTGTGGCGGGGGAGGCGTGGTTCAGCGAGGTCTGCGACGAGAGAGAGAGTGGAGAGACGAGCGGCGGTAAGTGGGTCAAGTGCAAAATGACTGACACCTGTGTCTCGTTGCAGTAATTGGCGTGGGGAGTCTGTATAAAGTCAGACGGGAACCAGCGTTCGAGGAGAGAGGGCTGAGGACTCGTGGGATCGTGGAGGAAAGAGGACTCTATTGACAAGTTACCGAGTACTTTGTACTGTGAATGAGATTTATGTTGTGAGCGCATGTGGCGCGAGTGTGACCTGAGTTTATTGAATAAAATAACCACGAGCCTCAGCCAGCCGACCCCGGTCTCCTTCCTTCTCACACATACACACAAGGGAAATACAACACTGGTGCCGAAACCCGGGAAGGAAGGAGAACACCGCCGCCGAGATGCAAACTCCGTCAGGAACATCGGGAACGCCATTTGCGGACATCATTACATCGCTCGCGAGTCTGCATCAGGAGAACCACCAAGCCCTGCTGGACTTGCGGGCGGATCAGGAAGGTCGGTTCCAAGCCATGATGCAAGCCCAGCAGGCGGACCGCGAGCTGTTCCGGAGCGTGCTGGACCGGGAGGTTCGGACGGAAGGGACTTCCCCCAGCTCCACGCCAGGCGCTCACATGGCACTCATGAAGATGGATGTCTCTGACGATCCCGAAGCCTTCCTGGATTTGTTTGAAAGAACGGCTGAGGCATGTGAGTGGTCATCGACCAGCTGGCCGGTACGGCTGATACCAATGCTGTCGGGGGAAGCCCAGAAGGCTGCTCAACAACTGCCCGTCCAGAACCTCCTGGTATACGCGGATTTGAAACGAGCCATTCTCCAGAGGGTCGGCCTTAACCCTGAACAACACCGTCAACGTTTCCGTTCACTGGAACTGGCAGAAGTAGGCCGACCCTTTGTCTTGGCGCAGCAGCTCCGGGACTCGTGCCGCAAATGGCTGTTGGCCGGAGGAGGCGGCGCCGAGGCCATCATCGACAAGGTGGTACTGGAACAGTTCGTCTCACGCTTACCGAAGAGGACTGCCCAGTGGTTCCAGTGCCACCGGCCGGCGTCGCTAGATCTGGCCATCCAGCTGGCGGAGGATCAACTGGCGGCGTGCTCCGGGGTCGGCGAACCCCTGCCATCTATTTCTCTCTCTCTCTCCCCCTGTCTCTCTCTCTTCCCATTCCCCTAAGCCCGTTCCTGTTCCCAGGACCCGTTTCACCGGACCACCGAGGGCACCTCCCCGTTGGAAGGCGGGAGCAGAGGGTCCAGCCGGGTCGCGTGGACCCGTCAGGGGAGGGGGGCCGGGACATCCTGAAGGGCTTGACACTGTTCCTGCGCTCTCCCCACGCCAATTCCTTGACCCACTTCCTGCCACTAGGGCGGCGGGGAGGCCTGGGCCGGTCTGTTGGCGTTGCGGGGATCCGGGCCATTTCGTGGACCGCTGCCCGGTCATGGAGGTTGGGACATTGGTCCGGATCCCGGACGTCCCACAGGCCGCCCCCGATCAAGCCGGGTTATACCAGATACCTGTGAGTATTAAGGGGGGTACCTATCAGGCCTTGGTGGATTCAGGTTGTAACCAGACCTCCATCCATCAAAGCCTGATACAATCCGGGGCATTGGATACGGGCCGCATGGTTAAGGTGAGGTGTGTGCACGGGGATATAGTGGAATACCCCTTAAAGGCCATCACTATTAATTTCAGGGGACAAAATCATTGTGTGGAGGTTGCAGTTAGCCCGCGCCTCCGGCATCCGTTAATTTTGGGTACGAATTGGCCAGCTTTTGAACTATTATTGGGTTGTTTGACAACGGATGTCTCTGGGAAAAGGCGGGGAAGGGGGGCGAGCGCTCAGGTCGGAGAGGCTGTTCCTGGACCCAGCGGAACTGTTTCAGGGGAACCGAGCGGCTTGGTGAGGCTAAACCTCTCCACCCGCGATGACTTTCCCCTGGAACAGTCCCGAGATGAGACGCTCAAACATGCGTTTGAACAGGTTCGTTCCATCGATGGGCAGATCCTCCAACCTGACCGCACGCTCTCCTATCCTTATTTTGCCATTATTAAAGATAGGTTGTATCGGGTGACCCAAGACACTCAGACAAAGGAAGATACAACCCAATTGTTAGTACCACGGGGCCGTCGGGAAATGCTTTTCCAGACGGCACATTGTAATCCGATGGCGGGGCATCTAGGGATGACAGCTACGTTAAATCGTTTAATGACCCGATTTTTCTGGCCGGGCATTCACGCGAACGTACGCAGGTGGTGCGCGTCGTGTCGTGAATGTCAGTTGGTAAACCCACCGGCCGCCCCAAAAGCGCCGTTGCGCCCTCTACCTCTTGTGCAGGTCCCCTTCAAGAGAATTGGTATGGACCTCATCGGGCCATTAGAACGATCGGCACGGGGACATCGCTTTGCGTTAGTTATAGTGGACTACGCAACGCGATATCCTGAAGCAGTGGCGCTACGCACTATATCAGCGAAAAGTGTGGCAGACGCCCTGTTTCGTTTAATCTCCCGCGTGGGAATCCCGAAAGAGATTCTCATGGATCAAGGCACCGCGTTTATGTCACGCACGTTAAGCGAATTGTATGAATTATTGGGCATTAAATCGGTGCGTACCAGCGTCTATCACCCACAAACGGACGGACTGGTCGAACGATTTAATCGCACGTTGAAAACAATGATTCGTAAATTCGTACAGGAAGACGCGAAAAATTGGGACAGATGGCTAGAACCCCTCTTATTCGCCGTGCGAGAGGTCCCGCAAGCCTCCACGGGGTTTTCCCCCTTTGAGCTTCTTTTTGGACGTCAGCCCCGTGGGGTGTTAGACGTCCTAAAAGAAACTTGGGAGGACGGACACTCAGATAGCAAAAATGAAATTCAGTATGTCATGGACCTGAGAGCAAAACTCCATACACTGGGGCGGCTCTCTATGGAGAATTTGCTTCAGGCTCAGGACAGACAAAGCCGGCTGTATAACAGGGGAACTAAGCTTCGAGAGTTTACACCGGGAGATAAAGTGCTCATTTTACTACCAACCTCCAGCTCCAAATTGTTAGCGAAGTGGCAAGGACCCTTTGAGGTCACACAGCGGATAGGGGATCTCAATTATGAGGTGGTACGAACAGACAGGGGTGATTCACGGCAAATTTACCATCTCAACCTCCTAAAAAAATGGAGTGAGGAGGAGTCAGTGTTGCTTGCGACGGCAGTGAGTGGAGAGGAGGATCTCGGGCCAGAGGCGATCATCAAAGGGAAATTTCTCGCCCTGGCCCCGGGGGGGGATCACCTCTCGCCCTCGCAGCTCACTGACATCACAAGGTTGCAAAGAGAGTTTGCCGATGTGTTTTCACCCCTGCCTGGTCGTACTAATCTGATCCAGCACCATATTGAGACAGAGCCGGGCGTGGTAGTTCGCGGCCGGCCATACAGATTGCCTGAACACAAAAAAAAAGTGGTTCAGACGGAATTAGAGGCAATGCTGAAGATGGGAGTAATTGAGGAGTCCCACAGTGACTGGGCAAGCCCGATAGTTTTAGTTCCTAAAACGGATGGCTCGGTACGGTTTTGTGTGGACTATCGCAGGGTGAATGCAGTGTCGAAATTCGACGCTTATCCAATGCCGCGGATTGACGAGCTGCTTGATCGGTTAGGTACGGCTCGCTTTTATTCGACGCTGGACTTAACGAAAGGATATTGGCAGATCCCCTTGTCTCCCATGTCCAAAGAAAAAACAGCCTTCACCACGCCGTTTGGGTTACACCAATTTGTAACACTTCCTTTCGGGTTGTTCGGGGCTCCGGCCACGTTTCAGCGTCTCATGGACAGAATTCTGCGACCCCATGCTCCATATGCCGCTGCATACTTGGATGATATCATCATCTACAGTAATGACTGGCAGCGGCATGTGGAGCATTTAAGGGCCGTCCTCGGGGCGCTGAGACGGGCAGGGCTAACGGCCAACCCGAAGAAGTGTGCAGTTGGGCGGGTGGAGGTAAGATATCTGGGCTTCCACTTGGGTCATGGTCAGGTGCGTCCCCAAATTGACAAGACAGCCGCAATTGCAACCTGTCCTAGACCTAAGACCAAAAAGGAGGTGAGGCAGTTCCTGGGGCTGGCGGGATATTACAAAAGGTTTATTCCTGACTATTCGGACCTCACCAGCCCGCTGACTGACCTCACTAAAAAGGAGGTACCAGATACAGTCCAGTGGACGGAGCAGTGCCAACAGGCTTTTACCCAGGTTAAGGCTGCTCTGTGTGGTGGCCCGCTCCTGCACTCTCCTAATTTCTCTCTCCCTTTTCTGTTGCAGACTGACGCGTCGGACAGGGGGCTGGGCGCTGTCCTGTCCCAGGAGGTGGAGGGGGAGGACCGCCCGGTGCTGTACATTAGTCGTAAGCTCTCGAAGAGAGAGACTAGGTACAGCACCATAGAGAAGGAGTGTTTGGCCATCAGATGGGCAGTCCTCACCCTGCGCTATTACCTCCTGGGGCGGGAGTTCACCCTCTGTTCGGACCACGCGCCCCTGCAGTGGCTCCACCGCATGAAGGACACCAACGCGCGGATCACCCGTTGGTATCTCGCTTTACAGCCTTTTAAGTTCAAGGTGATCCACAGGCCGGGGGTGCAGATGGCTGTGGCTGACTTCCTCTCTAGGAATGGGGGGGGGGCTGCAGGCCGGATGGCTCCCCGGCCTGAGTCGGGCGGTGGGGGTATGTGGCGGGGGAGGCGTGGTTCAGCGAGGTCTGCGACGAGAGAGAGAGTGGAGAGACGAGCGGCGGTAAGTGGGTCAAGTGCAAAATGACTGACACCTGTGTCTCGTTGCAGTAATTGGCGTGGGGAGTCTGTATAAAGTCAGACGGGAACCAGCGTTCGAGGAGAGAGGGCTGAGGACTCGTGGGATCGTGGAGGAAAGAGGACTCTATTGACAAGTTACCGAGTACTTTGTACTGTGAATGAGATTTATGTTGTGAGCGCATGTGGCGCGAGTGTGACCTGAGTTTATTGAATAAAATAACCACGAGCCTCAGCCAGCCGACCCCGGTCTCCTTCCTTCTCACACATACACACAAGGGAAATACAACACCTTGAGATGGTACATCGACTTACAATAGGTTGAATGACACGTCTGCCATAGCCTGACAGTGTCTGTGTCACTTTTACTGTCTATATGTAACTTCGGGTTGCGGGTAGGAACCCGAGCACAAAAAGAACTACAAAATTTGACCGCTTTACGGCATACGTCACTTCCCCCACCGCCCCCAGATTCTGACGTGAGAGCTCAACTCGCGTTTGATTGCCGTCTGTATGTTTTCGTCATTGCCGAACCAACAGCTACAAGGAAGAAGGCAAAGGTTTTGTCAGAAGACACTAAAAAAAGAAAAAGGGAGAGTGACACATTCAAAGCCAGGACGAGCCAGGCGCTCTCTGTACACGCAAGGTCTCTCGCTCACCCTCCCTCTCTGCCATGTGCGCGCGACGCGGTTCGGAGCAGTCTCTGTCTCCGTGTCTCGCATGCACGGTCGCTGTAGATTCCGGGAGATTTTAACTAATTCGCGGTATAAATAGTCGATCACGAGTGGCTCAACAGGGAGGTCTATAAATAAACTCATCTTTCAGGCATTTGACCGACCGGTTTGACACTTAAGAGTGAGAAATCAAATCCGTGTGTCTCACGGCCAATGCGTGAGTTGGCAGCTCTGCCGATTTCATCTCCAACCCTAATCAAACACACCTGTCTCTAATTTTCAAGAGATCCTGAAGACGTTAATTGTTTGCATCAGGTGTGTTTGGGTTGGAGATTGCAGGACTGACGATCGGCAGGAGCAGGATTGGGCACCCCTTGTCTATGCGACTTACATCAGACATTGTTTTTTGTTTACTTTTGTTCAATTTATTTTCTTTATATAATTTATATTATTCATCTTATATTTAAATTATTATTTTGTTCAATAGTGAGTCGATTATCTCTCTCCAACCAACAAGTCAACTACTGTCTGCACACACAATCTAAAGACACGGGAGGCTGACCGGTTGACTGTTGGTTGACTATTGCGACAGTGCTGTGGCGCTTGTGGCCTCTAGGGGCGCTAGACATGAAAATTACAGGTCGAGCGCCACTAGTGGCCAAAAGTTCCGCAGTGTGCCTTTAAGTCAGCAAAAGAAGTCACAGAGAAACGACTTCGACTGGAAATAAGTAGTATAAAAGAGCTAATACAGAGTAAAAGGATAAAGAAGGTACTCTGGTCAGACACAAAAACTCAACTCGCTGACTGTCTAACCAAAAAGGGAGCGTCTACTCTGGTGTTATTGAAAACACTCAGTGAAGGGCTGTTGGAGCTATGGAAAGTACTCAGTTAAGGACTGTGGATAAGCTTAAATAAGGGTACATGTGTTCAATTGTATGTGAAACTATTTTTTTTGTTTTTTTTTTTGTTTAAAGAATAGGGAGATTGTTAACATGCTATTTCCCCTCTACACTGTTCATTACGGCATAAGGTGTTTTTACACTGTGGATTACGGTACAGGGTGTTTGTGGGGAGCGCATGTGCAGTGGGGATGTGTGTGTGCAGGGGGCGGTAATGGCGGTTGTATAAAACTTTGCCGTGCACTGAATAAAGTCAGTTCAAGTTATAAACGTTGTGTTTATTTTGAGTAACATTGGACACGGGACTCTAGAACCCGTCCCAGGGGCCCGTGGCGGGACGCATACGTCGGTTTCGGGCCGATCGGACCTTTGTCACGCCGTCCACGAAACGCCAATGAAAAAAAATGGGATAAGTTGCACGTGTCAGTGGCTCCCGCGCGGCCCCCGGGGGTCGGAGGGGCCCAAAACTCGACAGAAAGTTGCGCCACGTGGCCCTCTACGACATACCGAGCGGGCTAGGTCGAGACATGCCGAGTTTATTTTTAGCTATTTTTTATGCACCTCTCTGTCTCACATTGATCTCTATGGGAGCATTTGTCTGCTAGGGTTTATTCAGCAGTTAGGGTTAGAGGGCCTACTAGGCTCAGGAAGCATCTAGAGCCACGAAACTCTGGGGCCCGATGCGGGGGCCCGTGGCGGCCGTCCGTGCCGAATCTCGAGGTCCTGTGACCTTTCGACCCCTTTTGGCGCCTGTTTTCTTGGTGTCCCACCTGCAACTTATTCCACTAGGCTGTTGGTGGCCAATTAGCGTGAAAAAAGGTCAAAGGCCCGCGGAACTCTGGGGCCCGTCCCCGGGGCCCGTGACGAGACGCACGTGTCGGTTTTGGGCCGATCGGGCCTTTCCAACACACCGTTTCGCTCAAACGCATACTTAGAAGACTATAGACGCATACTTATAAACGCATACATACAGACTGTGACTATGAACCACTGTATGGATAACATCATGGAGAAGCTCACAGCTTTGCAAAGGCAAATGGATCGTTTCGGAGACTAAAATGGACCAGGAGCTGTGTAAATCGAATGCGGCTACTCATCCCAAGACCAAACAATCCCAATCTTATCTGCTTTCGGCCCCCCTCATCCAGCACTGGCCTTGGCCAAGGCCGCTGTTGGAACAACAACTCCCCCGGAAGAGCACTGCAGTGAGCCGCTCTTGCGTTCCTTCCCCCACTCCCCACAGACACCTGCTGATTGTTGACTCTGTCTGGGACCTGATCAGGGTTGTCTCCATGGCAACTTGCTGTGTATCGCTATGACAATCCTGCGGACTTGAGGCACCTAGATTATGGTGCTGGCTTAGCGACTCTCTCCAGGCCTACACATACACGAACTCTTACACAAATACAGATATGCAATCACCCCCCACCCCCCATCCCTCGCCTTCAACGCTTTGTACCACCAGTCTGACAGGCGGGTCTGTGACCAGCGCCGAGAATGGCTGCAGGACCGGATGGCTGCCTGCCTGTGCTGGGTTACCTCCATCCCCAATCCCCTCCCCCTGTTGCAAGTCTTGTGTGTTCATGTTGTGATTATGTGCTAATGTTGCTGAGGTGTTTTTTACTGTTCCCAAACTGTACTCCTCACAGGAGCATGGTCTGGGGGTTGCCTTTTTTTCTCCTCACCTCTCCTCATGTTATGATGTATTTTCTTCCTCAAATGCTCTGTCTTCCTGTCCTGTCTATCCCCTTGTCATATTGTATGTATGTCTGTATGGACAGGTTGATGGCTAATTTCGCTGGTACTTGTGACTAGTGACAATAAAGGCTACTACTACTAGAACCGACCTAGAACCAAGAAAGACAGGATCTAGAACCGGGGGCCCCTGGACTGGCACCGTGTCGAATTTGGGGTCGCTGCGACCTTTCGACCCCTTTTGGCCCCTGTTTGTTTGACGCCCCACGTGCAACTTATTCCATGGAGCTGTTGGTGGCCAATTAGCGCGAAAAAAAGTCAGAGGGACACGGAACTCTAGGACCCGTCCCAGGGGCCCGTGGCGGGACGCATACGTCAGTTTTGGGCCGATCGGACCTTTCTGTCCGCCCTTCATGGAGCACATGGTCCAATTAATGGTGGCCCTCTCGCACACATAGACAGACATATGGTCAGAGTGAACCAAAGTGAGGAGAATTTCACACTGCGATTTTTCGTTACATTTCGTTACATTTATGAGGTTTTACAACCTGAAAGTTCCTGCCTTCAGGCTAAGCTGTTTTCAGTCTAAACTGGCTATTTCAGCCGCCTCGCCTAGGTCTGCTCTGTGCAGCAATGTGCTTTAAATTAATGCAAAAATCACAGATAATTTTTTGGCTTCAGTATTCTCGAGAAAAGGGATTTTCCCGTAGCGTAAGCTAGCTTACGCAACACTCGTTCCCTCATCTAAAGAGAACCGAGATTACGTTAGTAAACGAGTACGTTTTTTCAAAATTAAGTAATAGGAAATTACTAGTCATCCAAATTTTTGTATCAGCTATGCATTCTGTTAATTTCTTGAATTGGAGAAAAGAGATATAAAGCGGAGTATCATCGACATTACAGTAAAAACTAATCCCATGCTTCCTAATGATATCTCATGGATATCGCATGGAACTAAAGAAAACATAATTTTCTAGTCTGTTTAAAAGAATGTTGTGGTCAATGGTATCAAATGCAGCTCTAAGATTGAGTAACACTAATAGAGAGATGCAACCATGAGCGGATGATAAGAGCAAATCATTTGTAATTCTAATGAGAGCAGTCTCAGTACTATGGTACGGTCTTAATTCTGACTAGAAATCCTTGCAGATACCATTTTTTTCTAAAAAGGAACATAGTTGTGAGAATACTGCCTTTTCTAGTATCTTTGGTATCAAAAATCAAAAATCAAAAAGGGTAGATTTGAGATCTGCCTGTAATTGACAAATTCTCTATGATCAAGTTGCGTTTTTTTTAATAAGAGGCTTAATAATAGCCAGCTTAAAAGTTTTCAGTACATATCCTAGTGACAAAGATGAATTAATGATATTAAAGGGCACCTATTATGGCATTTAAAATGTTCCTAATATTTTTTTGGCAGTCCACAACAACAGTTTTACAAGCATGCAATGACAAAAAAACACTTTTGTTGTTTTATAATATGCATTTATTTTTACCTGATTTGCTCAGTGACTCCCATATGAATCGTTCAGAGATTCATTTTTCCAAACCCCGCTTTTGCGTGACGCTAATCTGCGGTGATTGGTCAGATGACCCAGTTAGTTGGTTAACACGGAGTCAACAACCAGTCAGTTGGTTAACACAAAGTACTTTATACAATGCTTTTATCAATTACATTGTGTTATAATAATGATTATAGTGCACCACGTTGTAGTAAAAAATTCAAAATAAGAGAAGGAATTTAAGTTGAGTTATGTTAGCGACCATAGCCCAAAGTTCAGTGGTAAAAGCACATTCAGTCTTTGTTTGCATTAGCCCAACGCATAATAAACAAATTAATGCAGTAGCCTACGGCGAGGTATTACTCTATTCTTTATGACAACTCCAATAACAACGACAAACACTTCACATATTTCAATACAATTGACATTGAAGACTATAGATTTCTATTAGTAGAATTCTAATAGTCTATAGACTATAGACTATTGAAGACCATGGTTTCATTCACTCCGGCTCCAACACACCACCACGAAGCCTGGGTGGTTCCGCGGAAGCCGCGAGCCAGGACAAAAAACTTTTCGCCCCTCCTGGTTTTCGAGATCTCCACCCAGAACCGCTTCTCCTCTCTTCGCGAAACGGAACGCGATGCTGTGATCATCGGCGATTCCACATCGTCCGACACGTCCACGCTACGTTAGGTAAAAGGTGCACAGTCATTGCTTTCCTGGTGCTCGTGTTCTCAACATCGCTGCGCGGGTACCTGAGATCTTCAACGGTGACGAGCGCGTCGGAGCTGTTGTGCTGCACGCGGTAGTTAACCCTCTGGGGTCTGAGGTGTTTTCTGAGTCCTGGAGGTGTTCTGACATGCTCTGACATTTGTGCTTATTTCTGATACTTGTGACATTTTCATTGCTTAAGTCTGATTACACTGTATTCAGCACAAACTCAGCTACAGTAATATGTCAGCAGCATGTATGTAAAAGATTTTAGTTTTGAGATAATGACGTTTATGCGTGGTTTGTGAAAAAACAAAAAAAACATTGTCACTGAAGGTCATAAAACCCATACTAATTATTTCTTCACAAGACTTTTGAAAATTGTATCACGTGGCCTAGAATATTTGCTTCAAAACTATGTGAAAATCATCCTGACTACTTATTCAGATAGGACAATATATTGACTTAAAATTCGTAAGATGTGTTTTGTGTAAGAAAGCTTTATGCGGAGTGGCATTAACAACCCATTAATATAGTGTTTTCACACCTGAGAAAGACAAAGGCCCTCCCCTAATGGCCCTATAAGGTGCTATCAGGTACTGTCATTGTGAGAAGCCTTGCACAAAGAATCAGGAGAGACTTAAAAAAGAATGGCTTTTAGATTGTTTGGATTTATTTACAACACAACCAAGTTATTTACAACACAACCAAAAAGTTACACAATCAAAGACAAAAAAGCACATTAGTAAAACACACTGATCTAAAGACAGAGACTTGGACAGTCACACACCTTTGTGCCATTCCTAAAACATATAGGTTACATACCTGTCATCTCCAAGGTGTTTGATTTTTCACCATGATCATGTACAGAGACTCACATGAATGTCAGCTGGTCTCAGTGCTGGTCCCTGTTAAAACATTTTTTAGAAAAAAAACAAACAGCTGTGAACATGCTGATATCAGGAGAAACTATTTTAGATTTTTCTGGTTCAAATTATGAAATTTACTAAATACATACATACACTATATATGAACTCCCAAGTGTGATGTGCCTTAGGTATATGTGTAGGGCTGCATGAAATAATAACAATAGCCTATAGCAGTCAGCCTATAAATCACTAAAAAGTTCAGTAACACTACATTAGAGAAAACTATATGGATTATCATGTTACTTCAAACGTTTCCATTCGTTACGACGTTATGAAATGAGATTGCTGGAGTAAAAACATGAAGCCTAATGTTTGTTTTGTTTTGTTTTGCTTTTCACTATGAAGTATTATTCTTACATAATTATACATATCTACGTGTGAGCAGATATCCACATTCCACTAACACAGTATTTAACAATAAACACAGGTCTAAACATTATAATATTCACAATCAAACGAACCTTCTGTTATATCGTGCTGTGTTTAATTATCTAACATAAAAACATTCGTAGCCTATGACACGAGAATGTTTTTATGTATATACATTTAGCATTAGGCTTCATGTTTTACTCCAATCACATTTTATAACGTACATTTTAGTCTGGCACCAGTTTAACTAGTAGCTACAAGTTTATGCAACAATAACATGCTGCTAACATGCTACAAACAATAACATGTCTTACCTTAAAAATTGTTCTCATAATCAAATCATGTTCTTCTAACTCTTATGAGGAAAATCCAAGATAAACAGCACAGTATTCCACACTCATGAAAAGCAGAGCAGGACTGAAGACTGAAGTCGCGGATTATCTGTTTTGAGGTCGTTAACAGTTTGCGTTCCTCCACGTGGCTCATTAGTATGCGAACAGCTGTTGCGTGTGGGCGTGGTCACATTAACGTTAATGAGCTCAGGCTGGAGAAACTATACATGTCGTTGCTTTCATACGAATTACTTAAACAGAGAATATTTGTTTTTGATATGATTTACATCATTTAAAAATAGAGACTCAAAGCGTTGTAAAGACATACGTTTCAGGTCTGTGTGACAAACATTTACTGAGTTACAGATCATTTACTGTCGCGTTTCAGAATGAGCTTCACATTGAGAGAGATGACAGAATGCGCATCATGTTTATTTTCTTTATTTTACGAAAAACACAACATTTTGTTTTTATTATGAGTGTACACAAAAAAAAGAAGACATTTAACAGTTTTGAATGATGTAAAACACTTGCCTGTATGACAAAAATAGACGGAGTTATTTGAGTCTATTTTGCACTGATAAAAAAGCGAGACAATCGCGCCGGCGCGATAGCCGACCCCAGAGGGTTAACCAGCTCAGCCACAGTAACAGCTCATATTAGCCAGCTAAACTTTTACTACCCTGTTAGAAAAAATATATAGGCCTAGTTGCATAGTTTCATGTGGTTCTTCTCCCTCGCTGTATTATGGGTTTGCTATGTGGGGAGAAATGGGCTGGTTATGTTTGTGAGACAATCAGCTGATTACTATTATTATATTATATATTAAGACCCTTGATCCTCACTTGACTATGGCTTTGTAAACTTTATCCATGATGTGGTTTATAATGGACTGTGGTACAGAAACGTCCCGGGTTACGTATGTAACCCTAGTTCCCCGAAGGGACGGACGCTGCGTGTAATCGCAGTGGGAACGCCCCCCAGCGTAGCGCGTCTGAATATATGAATGAAATCAGTCAATGGAGAGAATGAGCGTACGGCGAGTGACGTCATCGACCAGGAAGCTATAAATATCCCCTGAATACACAAGCCGCCCGCTTCTAAAGTTACTGAAGCAAGTGACCCAAGGGGATGCCGAGAGTATGGCAGGAGTGGGCCAGCCCCGGGAGTGGAGCTAAGGTCAAGGGAATAAAACCTGACGAAAGTGTGCGGTGAGGACCAGCCTGCCGCATCACAAACGTCCTGAAGAGAAGCTCCTGAAAGAAGAGCTGTAGAGGCAGCCATACTCCTAGTGGAATGAGCCCTTACAGCCAAAGGTGAAGGCTGATGGGCCGAACCATAAGCGAGCGAGATGGCCTCGACCACCCACTTGCTCATCCTTTGCTTAGATGCAGGACACCCTTTCCTGGGTGACCCAAAACAAACGAACAGTTGTTCCGATTTCCTCCACAGGGCAGCTCTGTGGACATACACATCTAAAGCCCTAACGGGGCACAGCAAATTAAGTTTCTCCTGGTCTGACGTCAGAAAAGGCGGAGGACAGAAAGCCTGCAGAACTATAGGTCTATCAAAAGTAGTTGGTATCTTAGGAACACAACCTGGTCTCGGACAGAGAAAGGCCTTAACCATACCAGGCGCAAATTCCAGGCACGAGGGAGCCACCGAAAGTGCTTGAATATCTCCAATTCTTTTTAGAGATGAGATAGCGAGAAGAAGGATAGTCTTTAGACTAAGAAACCTTTCCGAAACTTCCTCAATGGGCTCGAAAGGAGCTAGGGAGAGACCCTCTAGGACGATGGCCAGGTCCCAAGCTGGTACCCTCGTGCGAACTGCAGGCCTCAGCCTCAAGGTGCTACGAAGGAAGCGAGATATAAGTGGGTGTCTCCCGAGGGAACCTCCACTTGAAGGGGCGTGGTAAGCAGCTAAGGCCGCCACATACACCTTCAGTGTGGAGTGGGATAACCCTGTGGAGAGACGGTCCTGCAGGAAATCCAGCACTGTACCAACCGGGCAGTTAACTGGGTCCTGCTGGCGCTCTCCACACCAAGAGGTGAAAAGTTTCCACCTCGCGGCATATAACTTCCTCGTGGAAGGAGCTCTGGATTGGAGGATGGTCTCAACGACCTCAGTCGAGAGACCAGAATCTATGAGCTGGGTCCCCTCAGAGGCCAAGCCCACAGCCTCCATAGTTCTGGGCGGGGGTGAAGGATCGACCCACTCGCCTGAGAAAGTAGATCTCTCCTGATCGGTATCTCCAGGGGAGAGCCGTCGAGGAGAGACACTAGGTCCGCAAACCATACTCGGGCCGGCCAGAACGGGGCTATTAGCAGGAGACTGAGCCCGTCCCGGCGAACCCTCTCCAGAACTCCCGGGAGCAGAGCAATCGGGGGAAAAGCGTACAGACGTGACCTCGGCCACGGATGTACCATCGCGTCCAACCCCAGTGGGGCTGGCTGGCTGAGAGAGAACCACAGTGGACAGTGTGATGTCTCTCAGGACGCAAATAGGTCTACCTCGGCATGACCGAAATGTTCCCATAGGAGCTCCACCACCTCGGGGTGAAGACTCCATTCCCCGGGCCTCGGCCCCTGCCTCGACAGGATGTCTGCCCCCTGATTCAAATACCCCGGGAGATAAATAGCTCTGAGAGAGAGAATTTTCCCCTGGGACCATAGAAGGATCTGACGTGCCAGTTTGTAAAGCGGGCGAGAACGCAGACCCCCTTGATGGTTGATATAAGAGACCACCGATGTGTTGTCTGTCCGGACAAGAACATGGTGGCCCCTTAGGTCTGGGAGGAAATGTTTCAGGGCCTGAAACACTGCCAACATCTCTAGGCAATTTATGTGCCATAGACGGTGATGGTCCCCCCACAGACCCTGAGCTGGGCGACCACTCATGATCGCCCCCCAACCTGTGAGAGAGGCATCTGTCGTTAGCATAACGCGACGACAAGGAGCTCCTAACACAGGGCCTTGGGACAGAAACCAAGGATCTTTCCACATGATCAGGGCGCGATGACACCGTCGCGAACTCACGATCATGCAAAGCGGATTTCCCCTCGGGGAGAATCCCTTGGTTCTGAGCCACCACTGTAACGGTCTCATGTGCAAGAGGCCAAAGGGTATCACGTTGGACGCAGCTGCCATGAGACCTAACAGCCTCTGGAACTGTTTTACAGTGAGTGACTGGCCTAGCTTGACCTGTTCTACTGCGGCGAGAATCGAAGCAATACGAGCAGGTGACAATTGTGCCTGCATCGTCGTCGAATCCCACACTACACCGAGAAAAGTGGTTCTCTGTAATGGAGAAAGGACACTCTTCTTGGCGTTGAGCCTCAACCCCAAACTCTTGATGTGAGCAAGAACGACATCTCGATGCCGAACCGCCTGATGTTCCGATTGAGCTAGAATTAACCAATCGTCTATATAGTTCAGAATACGGATGCCCTGCAGCCTCAGCGGGGCTATGGCTGCATCCATACTGCCCTACAAAGGCAAAGTGCAGTAACTACATATTTGGTCAAAATTGAGTTTAGACTGAAAATGGGCTTCATAACACTTTGTCTTGTGACAAAAGCTCTTGGTCCAACTGGGTCCCGTTTTAGAGAAATCACTATGTCAAATTTGCAGTAACTACTAATTTGAAAACTTTAGAGGCATTTTTCTCAGTTTCAATGGTGGCGTAGTTACTGCACTTAGCCTTTGTAGGGCAGCATACACTTCGTGAACGTGCAGGGTGATAATGCTAGGCCGAACGGAAGAACCCGATATTGGTATGCTTCGCCCCCGAAAGCGAACCTCAGGAACTTCCTGTGTTGAGGGAGGATAGATACATGGAAGTAAGCGTCCTTTAGATCTATCGTGACAAACCAGTCCTCGGATCTGATTTGTGACACGATCTGTTTGAGAGTGAGCATCTTGAACTTGAGCTTGCCTACAGTGCGATTTAAAAGACGCAGATCTAAAAATGGGACGCAACCCTCCATCTTTTTTCGGAACGATGAAGTACCCTCGATGAAGTTATTTATTTTTCTCGTGCGCGCCCGCGCCTCTGAGTTCATAAAAAGCCTAGGTGAGTAAGAATCAGTCAACAAACACGGTGAGTAATGTCTTGTCCTGTTATTGTCACCTGCACCTCATGCCACATGTTTACCATAGCCTTCCCCGTCGGCAATATAGGGTTTATATGTGATAAATGCAAGGAGACAGTCAGGCTGACGGAGAAGATTTCAGAATTAGAGACACGCATCCAAACTTTAATCGAGGATAGTAAGTGTGCTCGAGCCTTAGATACTACTTTGGATGCGCCTAGCATAGTGAACCATTTACATGATTCGGTTCCGGCTGAGTTATTGCCTGTGCAGCCAGGCAGATGGGTAACTGTGAGAGATCGCTCTAGTCGCGGATCAAAAAACCACTCTTCTGTTCCGATCACCATAACAAATCGATTTGCCCCACTCAGTGAAACACCCACTGAGAATTATGTTGATTGTGCCCTGGTAATTGGCGATTCTATTACACGGAACGTGAAAATAGAGACACCAGCCACCATAGTCACATGTTTGCCGGGAGCCAGAGCGCCTGACATCAAAGCAAATTTAAAAGTGCTGGCTAATGCTAATCGTAAATTCTCTAAGATTGTTATTCACGTCGGCACAAATGATGTTCGACTTCGCCAGTCGGAGATCACCAAAATTCATATTAAAGAGGTGTTTGAACTCGCAAGTACGATGTCAGGCACTGTAATTTGCTCTGGTCCCCTTCCTGTTCGAAGGAGTGATGAGATAGTTAGTAGATTGTGTTCACTCAATGGCTGGTTGTCTAATTGGTGTCCGCAAAATAATATAGAATTCATAGACAATTGGAAAAGTTTTTGGGGCAAACCTGACCTGTTGAAAAGAGATGGTATTCATCCCTCCTGGGATGGTGCTGCTCTTCTCTCTAGTAATTTGGCTCATAGTCTTAGAGATAAAACATGACAACCTGGGGCTCAGGTCAGGAAGCAGACAGACTGGCTTAACCGACCGTCTGCTAGCGGCCTCACGTCACCAAGGTCAGATAAATCCCATCACATAGAGGCTCTTTCACCTAGATATCATCATATAGAGACTGTCTGTTCCCCGAATTTGGAAATCCAAAAAACTGCCAAACCTTTCTAAGGTTAAAAGTTTAATTGATGTTCAACAAATAAAAAACAGATATAATACAGATGAGCAAACGATAAAGCTTGGGTTGTTGAATATTCGATCCCTTAATTCAAAAGCGCTCATAGTTAATGATAAGATTACAGACTATAACCTAGATGTGCTGTGTTTGACAGAAACCTGGCTAAAACCAAACGATTACATTACTTTAAATGAGTCCACTCCGCAAGATTACTGTTATAAACATGAGCCTCGTCCGAAAGGCAAAGGGGGAGGTGTTGCTGTAATTTATAGTAATATTTTCAAAACCACTAAGAAATCTAGTTTTAAATATACTTCTTTTGAAGTGTTGGTGCTTAATGTAAAAATATATAGTGTAAACAATAAATCACGTTTGAGAATTCTGCTGGCTACTGTTTACAGGCCACCAGGGCACCATAAAGATTTTATCAAAGAATTTGCTGACTTTCTATCAGAATTAGTATTGGCTGCCGATAAAGTCCTAATTGTTGGTGATTTTAATATACATGTAGATAATGAAAAAGATGCATTGGGATTGGCATTTAAAGACATTATAAACTCAATTGGAGTGAGACAACACGTGTCAGAACCTACTCATTGTCGTAACCATACTCTAGATCTAATATTATCTCATGGAATAGATGTTGATGCCGTTGAAATTCTGCAGCAGAGCGACGACATCTCAGATCATTATCTAGTCTTGTGTAAATTACATTTAGCCAAGGCTGCAAAGCCGACTCCGTGTTATAAATATGTTAGACCTATCACTTCTGCCACTAAAGATGGCTTTATTAATAATCTTCCTAATCAGTTTCATCATCTCAGCATCCCGGATAGCTTAGAAGAACTTGATATTGCAACAGAAACGTTTGAATCTCTATTTTCCAGCACTTTAGACATAGTTGCTCCGTTGCGCTTAAAGAAGATTAAAGAAAATAGTCCAACGCCGTGGTACAACGAGCACACCCGGGCCCTTAAGAGAGCAGCCAGAAAAATGGAGCGAAACTGGAAGAAAACAAAACTAGAGGTATTTCGGATTTCATGGAAGGAGAGCTCGATTGTTTACAGAGAGGCATTAAAAGATGCTAGAACGGATTATTTTTCAACCCTATTAGAAGAAAATAAACATAATCCTAGGTATTTATTTGAACAAGTGGCTAAACTAACGAAAAAGAAAGCTTCAAGCCCAGAAGTGTCCAAGAAACACAGCAGTAATGACTTTATGAACTTCTTCACTTATAAGATCTATAATATCAGGGACAAAATTATAACTATGCAACCGTCTACTACAGTTGCGCATCAGGGAGTGCATTGTAGTCTCCGTGAGGAACATTTTGATTCATTTGTTGCTATAGGAGAGGAAGAATTTTGCAAACTTGTTAATTCATCTAAATCGACAACTTGTATGCTAGACCCTATACCGACTAAGCTACTGAAGGAGATGCTTCCAGAGGTCATAGATCCTCTTCTAAATATCATTAATTCATCTTTGTCTCTAGGATACGTACCAAAAACCTTTAAGTTGGCTATGATTAAACCGCTTGTTAAAAAACCGCAACTTGATCCGACAGAATTAGTCAATTATAGGCCAATCTCGAATCTGCCTTTTCTGTCAAAGATACTAGAAAAAGCAGTTTCATCACAACTTTGTTCCTTTTTAGAAAGAAATAATATCTGCGAGGATTTTCAATCCGGATTTAGACCGTACCATAGTACTGAGACTGCTCTCATTAAAGTCACAAATGATTTGCTCTTATCATCCGATCGTGGTTGTATCTCTCTATTAGTGTTACTTGATCTTAGTGCTGCATTTGATACTATCGACCACAACATTCTTTTAAATAGACTAGAAAACTATGTTGGCATTAGTGGAATTGCACTAGCATGGTTTAAATCATACTTATCTGACCGTTTTCAGTTTGTAGCAGTAAATGAAGAGATGTCTTATCGATCACAAGTTCAGTATGGCGTACCACAAGGCTCAGTACTAGGACCGCTGCTGTTCACTCTGTACATGCTACCATTAGGATATATCATTAGGAAATATGGAATTAGCTTCCACTGTTATGCTGATGATACTCAGCTGTATATTTCTTCAAAACCTAACGAAACTTACCAATTCTCAAAATTAACGGAATGCATAGCTGATATAAAAAATTGAATGACCAGTAATTTCCTATTACTAAATTCTGAAAAAACAGAGATTCTAATCATTGGACAAAAAACTGCCACACGTAATAACCCAGAATACTGTCTAACAATCGATGGCTGCTCTGTTAAGTCTTCGTCGTCAGTTAGGAACCTGGGTGTGCTCTTTGATACCAATCTTTCATTTGAAAGTCACGTGTCTAGTATCTGTAAAACCGCATTTTTCCATCTTAAAAATATATCTAAATTACGTCATATGCTCTCACTGACAAATGCGGAACAATTAGTTCATGCATTCATGACATCAAGGCTAGATTATTGTAATGCTCTACTGGGTGGTTGCCCTGCACGCTTAATAAACAAACTACAGCTAGTTCAAAACGCAGCCGCTAGAGTTCTTACCAGAACCAGGAAGTATGACCATATTAGCCCGGTTCTGTTAACACTGCATTGGCTGCCTATTAAACATCGTATACATTTTAAAATATTGCTGATTACTTACAAAGCACTAAATGGTTTAGCTCCCCAGTACTTGAGCGAGCTCTTAACGCATTATAGTCCTTCACGTCTATTGCGATCTCAAAATTCTGGCCAGTTGATAATACCTAGAATATCAAAATCGACTGCTGGCGGTAGATCCTTTTCCTATTTAGCACCAAAACTTTGGAACAATCTTCCTAACACAGTCCGGGAAGCAGATACAGTCTGTCAGTTTAAATCTAGACTAAAAACACATCTCTTTGGCTTAGCATACACATAACACATTATAGATTTCTATAATTCAATGTTAGGCTGCATAGTTTAGATCAGCCGGAACCGGGAACACTTCCCATAATTCCTGATGTACTTTGTACATCATAAGAAGGATGGCGTCTACGCTAATATTAGTCTCTCTGCTTATCCCGAGGTTTACCGCGAACCGCCGGATCCAGGCCATATCCAGATCTGAGGAAGGACCATCACATGGACACGACGACAACGCATCCCTGATGAGCCGGCCCCATCAACACTGTGAAGGCCCATGGACACCTCAACACACTCATCTCCTCACCGGCCGGATGACCCAACCCAACCAGATGAACTGGATAAATATCGTGAAAGTTCTGATCACATCTGACTCCTGACATTATGCTGCCTAACTCATAATCATACACTGTTCGTTCACTGGCCAAAGGAGGACTGGCCCCCTGACTGAGCCTGGGTTCTCCCAAGGTTTTTTTCTCCATTCTGTCACCTGATGGAGTTTTGGTTCCTTGCCACTGTTGCCTTTTTCGCCTCTCTTCGCTTTTGTCGCCATTGGCTTTTGGCTTGCTTAGTTGGGGACATTTAACATTTAATTTTGAATTTAACAATACTATTACAACATTGTTTTCCTGTTATCTCTGTAAAGCTGCTTTGAAACAATTTGTATTGTAAAAAGCGCTATATAAATAAAGGTGACTTGACTTGACCGGCTGTAGTATCCTAACTCCCTGCTGGGTGGAGGAACTCGTTCTATAGCTCCCTTTAGTAGCAGAGTTTTTACCTCCTGTTCTAATACCAGAGCCTGCTCGGGGCCCACCAGTGTAGGCAGAACCCCTCTGAAACGAGGTGGACGCGTTCTGAACTGAATAGCGTACCCGTTCTTTATAATATTCAGGACCCACTGAGAAACATTGGGAAGCATTTCCCATTCCGCCAGGAACTCTACTAAGGGAACCAGCCTCTCGAGGCTGGCCTCTGGATGAACATCCCGAGTGACAGACACAGCGCCCTGTAACATACTGGCAGGAAACAACTGGTCTGAGCACTCCACAACCCTCCTCGGAGGGGGCGAGCGTCCCTCGGGAAAGCACTCGCCGAGTCTCTCTACGCCCTGTATAGGCAGGGTTAGTAGAACAGACCCCTGAGGGCATCGAGAAAGACAGGGCACCATGTTTTTGTGTGGTGAACTCAAGTCTTTCCCGATGGGGACCACCCTCAGAGTCCTGACGTTCAGCACGTCATGATTTTTTCGACGCGGCCTTCCTGGCCACAATGACTGTCCTCAGATCAGCCCTGCCCCGAGAAGGCAGCGCCGGAGAGCGCCCCGCCTCGTCCCTCCAGTTTCTCTGCGGGGGGGCACGAGACGCGACACTCTGCTTCTGCTGCGCTCTAGTAGAGAAGGAACTCGGCGGCTGGGACTGCCCTTTTCGTTCAGCAGCCCCAGCGACACGTACTTCTCAGTCTGTGAGTGTTTACTTTTCTCATTATATTTTAGCGTGGATATTTGTTGCTAGGAAACTTTGTTTGTTTTACCCTGTTTACCGTGGTAAAGCGCGTTTGTTGTCGTGACTTTTGAGTTTCGCTTAACTAAGTAGCAGGGCGTGGCCAAAGCCAGTTAAAGTACTTATTGCAGATATTTACTAGCACTTGTCAGAAGAAGCAGTCGAGCAACAGAAGAGAACATCAGTCTGTGAGTGTTTACTTTTCTCATAATATTTTAGCGTGGATATTTGTTGCTAGGAAACTTTGTTTGTTTTACCCTGTTTACCGTGGTAAAGCGCGTTTGTTGTCGTGACTTTTGAGTTTCGCTTAACTAAGTAGCAGGGCGTGGCCAAAGCCAGTTAAAGTACTTATTGCAGATATTTACTAGCACTTGTCAGAAGAAGCAGTCGAGCAACAGAAGAGAACATCAGTCTGTGAGTGTTTACTTTTCTCATTATATTTTAGCGTGGATATTTGTTGCTAGGAAACTTTGTTTGTTTTACCCTGTTTACCGTGGTAAAGCGCGTTTGTTGTCGTGACTTTTGAGTTTCGCTTAACTAAGTAGCAGGGCGTGGCCAAAGCCAGTTAAAGTACTTATTGCAGATATTTACTAGCACTTGTCAGAAGAAGCAGTCGAGCAACAGAAGAGAACATCAGTCTGTGAGTGTTTACTTTTCTCATTATATTTTAGCGTGGATATTTGTTGCTAGGAAACTTTGTTTGTTTTACCCTGTTTACCGTGGTAAAGCGCGTTTGTTGTCGTGACTTTTGAGTTTCGCTTAACTAAGTAGCAGGGCGTGGCCAAAGCCAGTTAAAGTACTTATTGCAGATATTTACTAGCACTTGTCAGAAGAAGCAGTCGAGCAACAGAAGAGAACATCAGTCTGTGAGTGTTTACTTTTCTCATTATATTTTAGCGTGGATATTTGTTGCTAGGAAACTTTGTTTGTTTTACCCTGTTTACCGTGGTAAAGCGCGTTTGTTGTCGTGACTTTTGAGTTTCGCTTAACTAAGTAGCAGGGCGTGGCCAAAGCCAGTTAAAGTACTTATTGCAGATATTTACTAGCACTTGTCAGAAGAAGCAGTCGAGCAACAGAAGAGAACATCAGTCTGTGAGTGTTTACTTTTCTCATTATATTTTAGCGTGGATATTTGTTGCTAGGAAACTTTGTTTGTTTTACCCTGTTTACCGTGGTAAAGCGCGTTTGTTGTCGTGACTTTTGAGTTTCGCTTAACTAAGTAGCAGGGCGTGGCCAAAGCCAGTTAAAGTACTTATTGCAGATATTTACTAGCACTTGTCAGAAGAAGCAGTCGAGCAACAGAAGAGAACATCAGTCTGTGAGTGTTTACTTTTCTCATTATATTTTAGCGTGGATATTTGTTGCTAGGAAACTTTGTTTGTTTTACCCTGTTTACCGTGGTAAAGCGCGTTTGTTGTCGTGACTTTTGAGTTTCGCTTAACTAAGTAGCAGGGCGTGGCCAAAGCCAGTTAAAGTACTTATTGCAGATATTTACTAGCACTTGTCAGAAGAAGCAGTCGAGCAACAGAAGAGAACATCAGTCTGTGAGTGTTTACTTTTCTCATTATATTTTAGCGTGGATATTTGTTGCTAGGAAACTTTGTTTGTTTTACCCTGTTTACCGTGGTAAAGCGCGTTTGTTGTCGTGACTTTTGAGTTTCGCTTAACTAAGTAGCAGGGCGTGGCCAAAGCCAGTTAAAGTACTTATTGCAGATATTTACTAGCACTTGTCAGAAGAAGCAGTCGAGCAACAGAAGAGAACATCAGTCTGTGAGTGTTTACTTTTCTCATTATATTTTAGCGTGGATATTTGTTGCTAGGAAACTTTGTTTGTTTTACCCTGTTTACCGTGGTAAAGCGCGTTTGTTGTCGTGACTTTTGAGTTTCGCTTAACTAAGTAGCAGGGCGTGGCCAAAGCCAGTTAAAGTACTTATTGCAGATATTTACTAGCACTTGTCAGAAGAAGCAGTCGAGCAACAGAAGAGAACATCAGTCTGTGAGTGTTTACTTTTCTCATTATATTTTAGCGTGGATATTTGTTGCTAGGAAACTTTGTTTGTTTTACCCTGTTTACCGTGGTAAAGCGCGTTTGTTGTCGTGACTTTTGAGTTTCGCTTAACTAAGTAGCAGGGCGTGGCCAAAGCCAGTTAAAGTACTTATTGCAGATATTTACTAGCACTTGTCAGAAGAAGCAGTCGAGCAACAGAAGAGAACATCAGTCTGTGAGTGTTTACTTTTCTCATTATATTTTAGCGTGGATATTTGTTGCTAGGAAACTTTGTTTGTTTTACCCTGTTTACCGTGGTAAAGCGCGTTTGTTGTCGTGACTTTTGAGTTTCGCTTAACTAAGTAGCAGGGCGTGGCCAAAGCCAGTTAAAGTACTTATTGCAGATATTTACTAGCACTTGTCAGAAGAAGCAGTCGAGCAACAGAAGAGAACATCAGTCTGTGAGTGTTTACTTTTCTCATTATATTTTAGCGTGGATATTTGTTGCTAGGAAACTTTGTTTGTTTTACCCTGTTTACCGTGGTAAAGCGCGTTTGTTGTCGTGACTTTTGAGTTTCGCTTAACTAAGTAGCAGGGCGTGGCCAAAGCCAGTTAAAGTACTTATTGCAGATATTTACTAGCACTTGTCAGAAGAAGCAGTCGAGCAACAGAAGAGAACATCAGTCTGTGAGTGTTTACTTTTCTCATTATATTTTAGCGTGGATATTTGTTGCTAGGAAACTTTGTTTGTTTTACCCTGTTTACCGTGGTAAAGCGCGTTTGTTGTCGTGACTTTTGAGTTTCGCTTAACTAAGTAGCAGGGCGTGGCCAAAGCCAGTTAAAGTACTTATTGCAGATATTTACTAGCACTTGTCAGAAGAAGCAGTCGAGCAACAGAAGAGAACATCAGTCTGTGAGTGTTTACTTTTCTCATTATATTTTAGCGTGGATATTTGTTGCTAGGAAACTTTGTTTGTTTTACCCTGTTTACCGTGGTAAAGCGCGTTTGTTGTCGTGACTTTTGAGTTTCGCTTAACTAAGTAGCAGGGCGTGGCCAAAGCCAGTTAAAGTACTTATTGCAGATATTTACTAGCACTTGTCAGAAGAAGCAGTCGAGCAACAGAAGAGAACATCAGTCTGTGAGTGTTTACTTTTCTCATTATATTTTAGCGTGGATATTTGTTGCTAGGAAACTTTGTTTGTTTTACCCTGTTTACCGTGGTAAAGCGCGTTTGTTGTCGTGACTTTTGAGTTTCGCTTAACTAAGTAGCAGGGCGTGGCCAAAGCCAGTTAAAGTACTTATTGCAGATATTTACTAGCACTTGTCAGAAGAAGCAGTCGAGCAACAGAAGAGAACATCAGTCTGTGAGTGTTTACTTTTCTCATTATATTTTAGCGTGGATATTTGTTGCTAGGAAACTTTGTTTGTTTTACCCTGTTTACCGTGGTAAAGCGCGTTTGTTGTCGTGACTTTTGAGTTTCGCTTAACTAAGTAGCAGGGCGTGGCCAAAGCCAGTTAAAGTACTTATTGCAGATATTTACTAGCACTTGTCAGAAGAAGCAGTCGAGCAACAGAAGAGAACATCAGTCTGTGAGTGTTTACTTTTCTCATTATATTTTAGCGTGGATATTTGTTGCTAGGAAACTTTGTTTGTTTTACCCTGTTTACCGTGGTAAAGCGCGTTTGTTGTCGTGACTTTTGAGTTTCGCTTAACTAAGTAGCAGGGCGTGGCCAAAGCCAGTTAAAGTACTTATTGCAGATATTTACTAGCACTTGTCAGAAGAAGCAGTCGAGCAACAGAAGAGAACATCAGTCTGTGAGTGTTTACTTTTCTCATTATATTTTAGCGTGGATATTTGTTGCTAGGAAACTTTGTTTGTTTTACCCTGTTTACCGTGGTAAAGCGCGTTTGTTGTCGTGACTTTTGAGTTTCGCTTAACTAAGTAGCAGGGCGTGGCCAAAGCCAGTTAAAGTACTTATTGCAGATATTTACTAGCACTTGTCAGAAGAAGCAGTCGAGCAACAGAAGAGAACATCAGTCTGTGAGTGTTTACTTTTCTCATTAAGTTGGCTTGGAAAAGCCAACTTACTGAAATCCTATTTAAACTTATTAAGTTGGCTTGGAAAAGCCAACTTACTGAAATCCTATTTAAACTTATTATTAAGTTGGCTTGAGAAAGCCAACTTACTGAAATCCTATTTAAACTTATTATTATTATTATTATTCTTCTGACTCTAAAATTTAAACTCTAACTCGTCCTAGAGCTTTAACTCTACAAACTCCAAACTCGGGTCAGACCTTCAAACTGTTCTGACTTAGTGTGCTATATCTTTTCAGACTGATTTGACTTTCAGATTTCTTAAAAATTAATATTAAAAATCATAAAAATCCCATTGACTTTCATTGTAACAGTTCAAAATGAGCCAAGACTACGGTGGCCCAGTAGTCTACACCAAATAAACTCAAATCTAAATTCCCTAAAGCCTTGGACTCAATTAAACTCCCATTCTATATGTACTTATGAACTCTATCTATCTATCTATCTATCTATCTATCTATCTATCTATCTATCTATCTATCTATCTATCTATCTATCTCTTTCTAACTTATCTATCTATCTATCTATCTATCTATCTATCTATCTATCTATCTATCTATCTGATCTTTCTTCCTTTCTAACTAATCTATCTTTCTTCCTTTCTAACTAATCTATCTTTCTTTCTTTCTAACTAATCTCTTTATTTCTAAACTAATCTATCTTTCTTTCTTTCTAACTAATCTTTCTTTCTAACTAATATTTCCTTCTAACTAATCTATCTTTCTTTCTTTCTAACTAATCTATCTATGTTTCTTTCTAACTAATCTATCTATCTTTCTTTCTAACTAATCTATCTATCTTTCTTTCTAACTAATCTCTTTCTTTCTAACTAATCTCTTTCTTTCTTTCTAACTAATCTCTTTCTTTCTAACTAATCTATCTTTTTTTCTTTCTAACTAATCTATCTTTCTTTCTTTCTAACTAATCTATCTTTCTTTCTTTCTAACTAATCTATCTTTCTTTCTTTCTAACTAATCTATCTTTCTTTCTAACTAATCTATCTTTCTTTCTTATCTATCTATCTATCTATCTATCTATCTATCTATCTATCTATCTATCTATCTATCTATCTATCTATCTATCTATCTATCTTTCTTTCTTTCTAACTAATCTATCTATATATCTTTATTTCTAACTAATCTATCTTTCTTTCTTATCTATCTATCTATCTATCTATCTATCTATCTATCTATCTATCTATCTATCTATCTATCTTTCTTTCTTTCTTTCTTTCTTTCTAACTAATCTATCTTTCTTTATTTCTTTCAAACTAATCTATCTTTCTTTCTTTCTAACTAATCTATCTTTCTTTCTTTCTAACTAATATTTCCTTCTAACTAATCTATCTTTCTTTCTTTCTAACTAATCTATCTATGTTTCTTTCTAACTAATCTCTTTCTTTCTAACTAATCTATCTATCTTTCTTTCTAACTAATCTATCTTTCTTTATTTCTTTCAAACTAATCTATCTTTTTTCTTTCTAACTAATCTATCTTTCTTTCTTTCTAACTAATCTATCTTTCTTTCTTTCTAACTAATCTATCTATCTTTCTTTCTAACTAATCTATCTTTCTTTCTTTCTAACTAATCTATCTTTCTTACTAACTAATCTATCTTTCTTTCTAACCAATCTTTCTTTCTTTCTTTCTTTTTTCATTCTTTCTAACTAATCTATCTTTCTTTCTTTCTAACTAATCTATCTTTCTTTCTAACTAATCTATCTATCTTTCTTTCTAACTAATCTCTTTCTTTCTTTCTAACTAATCTATCTTTCTTTCTAACTAATCTATCTTTCTTTCTAACTAATCTATCTATCTTTCTTTCTAACTAATCTATCTTTCTTTCTTTCTAACTAATCTATCTATCTATCTTTCTAACTAATCTATCTTTCTTTCTAACTAATCTATCTTTCTTTCTTTCTAACTAACTAATCTTTCTTTCTTTCTAACTAATCTATCTTTCTTTCTTTCTTTCTAACTAATCTATGTTTCTTTCTTTCTTTCTAACTAATCTATGTTTCTTTCTTTCTAACTAATCTATCTTTCTTTCTATCTTTCTAACTAATCTATCTTTCTTTCTAACCAATCTTTCTTTCTTTCTTTCTTACTTTCTTTCTTTCTAACTAATCTATCTTTTTTCTTTCTAACTAATCTATCTATCTTTCTTTCTAACTAATCTTTCTTTCTTTCTAACCAATCTATCTTTCTTTCTTTCTAACTAATCTTTCTTTCTTTCTTTCTTTCTTTCTAACTTATCTATCTATCTTTCTAACTAATCTTTCTTTCTTTCTAACTAATCTTTCTTTCTTTCTAACTAATCTATCTTACTTTCTAACTAATTTATCTTTCTTTCTTTCTAACTAATCTATCTTTCTTTTTTTCTAACTAATCTATCTTTCTAGCTAATCTATCTTTCTTTCTATCAAATCCATCTTTCTTTGTTTTTTAAATAATCTATCTTTCTTTATTTCTAACTAAGTTATCTTTCTTTCTAACTAATCTATCTTTCTTTCTAACTAATCTATCTTTCTAACTAATCTATCTTTCTAACAAATCTCTTTCTTTGTTTTTTAACTAATCTATCTTTCTTTCTAACTAATTTATCTTTCTTTCTAACTAATCTATCTTTCTTTCTAACTAATCTATCTTTCTTTCTAACTAATCTATCTTTCTTTCTTTCTAATCTATCTTTCTTTCTAACTAATCTATCTTACTTTCTTTCTTTCTTTTTAATTAACTTTCTTTCTTTCTTTCTTTCTAACTAATCTATCTTTCTTTCTTTCTAACTGATCTATCTTTCTTTTTCTTTCTAACTAATCTATCTTTCTTTCTTTCTAACTAATCTTTCTTTCTTTCTTACTAATCTATCTTTCTTTCTTTCTTTCTAACTAATCTATCTTTCTTTCTTACTAATATTTTTTTTCTTTCTTTCTTTCTAACTAATCTATCTTTCTAACTAATCTTTCTTTCTTTCTTTCTTTTTAATTAACTTTCTTTCTTTCTTTCTTTCTAACCAATCTATCTTTCTTTCTTTCTAACTAATCTATCTTTCTTTTTCTTTGTAACTAATCTATCTTTCTTTCTTTCTTACTAATCTTTTTTTCTTTCTTTCTTTCTAACTAATCTATCTATCTTTCTTTCTTTCTTTCTTTTTAATTAACTTTATTTATTTCTTTCTTTCTAACTAATCTATCTTTCTTTCTAACTAATCTATCTTTCTTTTTCTTTCTAACTAATCTATCTTTCTTTCTTACTAATATTTTTTTCTTTCTTTCTTTCTAACTAATCTATCTTTCTAACTAATCTTTCTTTCTTTCTTTCTTTTTAATTAACTTTCTTTCTTTCTTTCTTTCTAACCAATCTATCTTTCTTTCTTTCTAACTAATCTATCTTTCTTTTTCTTTGTAACTAATCTATCTTTCTTTCTTTCTTACTAATCTTTTTTTCTTTCTTTCTTTCTAACTAATCTATCTATCTTTCTTTCTTTTTAATTAACTTTATTTATTTCTTTCTTTCTAACTAATCTATCTTTCTTTCTAACTAATCTATCTTTCTTTTTCTTTCTAACTAATCTATCTTTCTTTCTTTCTTTCTAACTAATCTATCTTTCTCACTAATCTATCTTTCTTTCTTTCTTTCTTACTAATATATCTTTCTTTCCTTTTTTCTTTCTAACTAATCTATCTTTCTTTCTTTCTTACTAATCTTTTTTTCTTTCTTTTTTTCTAACTAATCTATCTATCTTTCATTCTTTCTTTCTAACTAATCTTTTTTTTCTTTCTTTCTAACTAATCTATCTTTCTTTCTAACTTATCTATATTTCTTTCTTTCTTTCTTTCTTTCTAACTAACTAATCTATCTTTCTTTCTTACTAATCTTTTTTTCTTTCTTTCTTTCTTTCTAACTAATCTATCCTTCTAACTAATCTTTCTTTCTTTCTTTTTAATTAACTTTCTTTCTTTCTTTCTTTCTTTCTAACTAATCTATCTATCTTTCTTTCTACCTAATCTATATTTCTTTTTTTCTTTTTAATTAACTTTCTTTCTTTCTTTCTTTCTTTCTAACTAATCTATCTTTCTTTCTTTCTAACTAATCTATCTTTCTTTTTCTTTCTAACTAATCTCTTTCTTTCTAACTAATCTATCTTTCTTTCTCACTAATCTTTTTTCTTTCTTTCTTTCTAACTAATCTATCTATCTCACTAATCTATCTTTCTTCCTTTCTTTCTTACTAATCTATCTTTCTTTCCTTTTTTCTTTCTAACTAATCTATCTTTCTTTCTTTCTTACTAATCTTTTTTTCTTTCTTTCTAACTAATCCATCTTTCTTTCTCTCTAACTAATCTATCTTTCTTTCTCACTAATCTTTTTTCTTTCTTTCTTTCTAACTAATCTATCTATCTCACTAATCTATCTTTCTTCCTTTCTTTCTTACTAATCTATCTTTCTTTCCTTTTTTCTTTCTAACTAATCTATCGTTCTTTCTTTCTTTCTAACTAATCTTTTTTCTTTCTTTCTAACTAATCCATCTTTCTTTCTTTCTAACTAATCTATCTTTCTTTCTTTCTAACTTATCTATATTTCTTTCTTTCTCTTTCTTTCTTTCTTTCTTTCTTTCTTTCTTTCTTTCTTTCTTTCTAACTAATCTATCTTTCTTTCTTACTAATCTTTTTTTCTTTCTTTCTTTCTAACTAATCTATCTTTCTAACTAATCTTTCTTTCTTTCTTTTTAATTAACTTTCTTTCTTTCTTTCTAACTAATCTATCTATCTTTCTATCTTTCTTTCTACCTAATCTATCTTTCTTTCTTTCTTTTTAATTAACTTTCTTTCTTTCTTTCTTTCTTTCTTTCTTTCTAACTAATTTATCTTTCTTTCTTTCTAACTAATCTATCTTTCTTTTTCTTACTAACTAATCTTTCTTTCTTTCTAACTAATCTATCTTTCTTTCTTACTAATCTTTTTTTCTTTCTTTTTTCTAACTAATCTATGTTTCTTTCTTTCTAACTAATCTTTTTTTCTTTCTTTCTAACTAATCTATCTTTCTTTCTTTCTTTCTTTCTTACTAATCTTTTTTTCTTTCTTTCTTTCTAACTAATCTATCTTTCTAACTAATCTTTCTTTCTTTTTAATTAACTTTCTTTCTTTCTTTCTTTCTTTCTAACTAATCTATCTTTCTTTCTTTCTAACTAATCTATCTTTCTTTTTCTTTCTAACTAATCTCTTTCTTTCTTTCTTTCTTTCTAACTAATCTATCTTTCTTTCTTTCTTTCTAACTAATCTTTTTTCTTTCTTTCTAACTAATCCATCTTTCTTTCTTTCTAACTAATCTATCTTTCTTTCTTTCTAACTTATCTATATTTCTTTCTTTCTTTCTCTTTCTTTCTTTCTTTCTTTCTTTCTTTCTTTCTTTCTTTCTAACTAATCTATCTTTCTTTCTTACTAATCTTTTTTTCTTTCTTTCTTTCTAACTAATCTATCTTTCTAACTAATCTTTCTTTCTTTCTCTTTAATTAACTTTCTTTCTTTCTTTCTAACTAATCTATCTATCTATCTTTCTATCTTTCTTTCTACCTAATCTATCTTTCTTTCTTTCTTTTTAATTAACTTTCTTTCTTTCTTTCTTTCTTTCTTTCTTTCTTTCTAACTAATCTATCTTTCTTTCTTTCTAAATAAAAACTATCTTTCTTTTTCTTTCTAACTAATCTATCTATCTTTCTATCTTTCTTTCTACCTAATCTATCTTTCTTTCTTTCTTTTTAATTAACTTTCTTTCTTTCTTTCTTTCTAACTAATCTATCTTTCTTTCTCACTAATCTCTTTTTCTTTCTTTCTTTCTAACTAATCTATCTATCTTTCTATCTTTCTTACTAATCAATCTTTCTTTCTTTCTAACTAATTTATCTTTCTTTCTTTCTTTCTTACTAATCTATCTTTCTTTCCTTTTTTCTTTCTAACTAATCTTTCTTTCTTTCTTTCTTTCTAACTAATCTATCTTTCTTTCTTTCTTTCTTTCTCACTAACCTTTTTTTCTTTCTTTCTAACTAATCTATCTATCTTTCTATCTTTCTTACTAATCAATCTTTCTTTCTTTCTTACTAATTTATCTTTCTTTCTTTCTTTCTTACTAATCTTTTTTTCTTTCTTTCTTTCTAACTAATCTATCTTTCTTTCTTTCTAACTTATCTATATTTCTTTCTTTCTTTCTTTCTTACTAATCTATCTTTCTTTCTAACTAATCTCTTTCTTTCTTTCTAACTAATCTATCTTTCTTTCTTTCTTACTAATCTTTTTTTCTTTCTTTTTTCTAACTAATCTATCTTTCTTTCTTTCTTTCTAACTAATCTTTTTTTCTTTCTTTCTTTCTAACTTATCTATATTTCTTTCTTTCTTTCTTTCTTACTAATCTATCTTTCTTTCTAACTAATCTATCTTTCTTTCTTTCTTTCTAACTAATCTATCTTTCTTTCTTTCTTACTAATCTTTTTTTCTTTCTTTCTAACTAATCTATCTTTCTTTCTTTCTTACTAAACTATAAACTAATTAAACTTTAAACTTCTTTAAACTTCTTCAAACTTATTGGTCCAAACTTTCACAAGCCAACTTAAAGTTTGTCTCGACGAACTTTTTCTAGTTAAGTTGGCTTGAGAAAGCCAACTTACTGAAATCCTATTTAAACTTATTATTATTATTATTATTCTTCTGACTCTAAAATTTAAACTCTAACTCGTCCTAGAGCTTTAACTCTACAAACTCCAAACTCGGGTCAGACCTTCAAACTGTTCTGACTTAGTGTGCTATATCTTTTCAGACTGATTTGACTTTCAGATTTCTTAAAAATTAATATTAAAAATCATAAAAATCCCATTGACTTTCATTGTAACAGTTCAAAATGAGCCAAGACTACGGTGGCCCAGTAGTCTACACCAAATAAACTCAAATCTAAATTCCCTAAAGCCTTGGACTCAATTAAACTCCCATTCTATATGTACTTATGAACTCTATCTATCTATCTATCTATCTATCTATCTATCTATCTATCTATCTATCTATCTATCTATCTATCTATCTCTTTCTAACTTATCTATCTATCTATCTATCTATCTATCTATCTATCTATCTATCTATCTGATCTTTCTTCCTTTCTAACTAATCTATCTTTCTTCCTTTCTAACTAATCTATCTTTCTTTCTTTCTAACTAATCTCTTTATTTCTAAACTAATCTATCTTTCTTTCTTTCTAACTAATCTTTCTTTCTAACTAATATTTCCTTCTAACTAATCTATCTTTCTTTCTTTCTAACTAATCTATCTATGTTTCTTTCTAACTAATCTATCTATCTTTCTTTCTAACTAATCTATCTATCTTTCTTTCTAACTAATCTCTTTCTTTCTAACTAATCTCTTTCTTTCTTTCTAACTAATCTCTTTCTTTCTAACTAATCTATCTTTTTTTCTTTCTAACTAATCTATCTTTCTTTCTTTCTAACTAATCTATCTTTCTTTCTTTCTAACTAATCTATCTTTCTTTCTTTCTAACTAATCTATCTTTCTTTCTAACTAATCTATCTTTCTTTCTTATCTATCTATCTATCTATCTATCTATCTATCTATCTATCTATCTATCTATCTATCTATCTATCTATCTATCTTTCTTTCTTTCTAACTAATCTATCTATATATCTTTATTTCTAACTAATCTATCTTTCTTTCTTATCTATCTATCTATCTATCTATCTATCTATCTATCTATCTATCTATCTATCTATCTATCTTTCTTTCTTTCTTTCTTTCTTTCTAACTAATCTATCTTTCTTTATTTCTTTCAAACTAATCTATCTTTCTTTCTTTCTAACTAATCTATCTTTCTTTCTTTCTAACTAATATTTCCTTCTAACTAATCTATCTTTCTTTCTTTCTAACTAATCTATCTATGTTTCTTTCTAACTAATCTCTTTCTTTCTAACTAATCTATCTATCTTTCTTTCTAACTAATCTATCTTTCTTTATTTCTTTCAAACTAATCTATCTTTTTTCTTTCTAACTAATCTATCTTTCTTTCTTTCTAACTAATCTATCTTTCTTTCTTTCTAACTAATCTATCTTTATTTCTTTATTTCTTTCTAACTAATCTATCTTTTTTTCTTTCTAACTAATCTATCTTTCTTTATTTCTTTCAAACTAATCTATCTTTATTTCTTTATTTCTTTCTAACTAATCTATCTATGTTTCTTTCTAACTAATCTATCTTTCTTTCTAACTAATCTATCTATGTTTCTTTCTAAATAATCTATCTATCTTTCTTTCTAACTAATCTCTTTCTTTCTAACTAATCTATCTATCTTTCTTTCTAACTAATCTCTTTCTTTCTAACTAATCTCTTTCTTTCTTTCTAACTAATCTCTTTCTTTCTAACTAATCTATCTTTCTTTCTTTCTAACTACTCTATCTTTCTTTCATTCTAACTAATCTATCTTTCTTTCTAACTAATCTATCTATCTTTCTTTCTAACTAATCTATCTTTCTTTCTTTCTTTCTTGCTAATCTTTTTTCTTTCTTTCTTTCTTACTAATCTATCTTTCTTTCTTTCTTACTAATCTTTTTCTTTCTTTCTTTCTTACTAATCTATCTTTCTTTCTTTCTTACTAATCTATCTTTCTTTCATTCTTACTAATCTTTTTTTCTTTCTTTCTTTCTTACTAATCTATCTTTCTTTCTTTCTTACTAATCTATCTTTCTTTCATTCTTACTAATCTTTTTTTCTTTCTTTCTGTCTTACTAATCTATCTTTCTTTCTTTCTTACTAATCTTTTTTTCTATCTTTCTTTCTTACTAATCTATCTTTCTTTCTTACTAATCTTTTTTTCTTTCTTTCTTTCTAACTAATCTATCTTTCTTTCTTTCTTACTAATCTTGTTTTCTTTCTTTCTTTCTTACTAATCTTTTTTTCTTTCTTTCTTACTAATCTTTTTTCTTTCTTTCTTTCTAACTAATCTATCTTTCTTTCTTACTAATCTATCTTTCTTTCTTTCTTACTAATCTTTTTTTTCTTTCTTTCTAACTAATCTATCTTTCTTTCTTTCTTGCTAATCTTTTTTTCTTTCTTTCTTTCTTACTAATCTATCTTTCTTTCTTTCTAATCTTTTTTCTTTCTTTCTTACTAATCTATCTTTCTTTCTTACTAATCTTTTTTTCTTTCTTTCTTACTAATCTTTTTTCTTTCTTTCTAACTAATCTATCTTTCTTTCTTACTAATCTTTTTTTCTTTCTTTCTTTCTTTCTTACTAATCTTTTTTTCTTTCTTTCTTTCTTTCTAACTAATCTTTTTTTTCTTTCTTTCTAACTAATCTATCTTTCTTTCTTTCTTTCTTGCTAATCTTTTTTCTTTCTTTCTTTCTTACTAATCTATCCTTCTTTCTTTCTTACTAATCTTTTTTTCTTTCTTTCTTACTAATCTATCTTTCTTTCTTTCTTACTAATCTTTTTTTCTTTCTTTCTTACTAATCTTTTTTCTTTCTTTCTAACTAATCTATCTTTCTTTCTTACTAATCTTTTTTTCTTTCTTTCTTTCTTTCTTACTAATCTTTTTTTTCTTTCTTTCTAACTAATCTATCTTTCTTTCTTTCTTTCTTGCTAATCTTTTTTCTTTCTTTCTTACTAATCTTTTTTCTTTCTTTCTTTTTAACTAATCTATCTTTCTTTCTTACTAATCTTTTTTTCTTTCTTTCTTTCTTACTAATCTTTTTTTTCTTTCTTTCTAACTAATCTATCTTTCTTTCTTTCTTGCTAATCTTTTTTTCTTTCTTTCTTTCTTACTAATCTATCTTTCTTTCTTACTAATCTTTTTTTCTTTCTTTCTTACTAATCTTTTTTTCTTTCTTTCTTTCTTTCTTACTAATCTTTTTTTTCTTTCTTTCTAACTAATCTATCTTTCTTTCTTTCTTTCTTGCTAATCTTTTTTTCTTTCTTTCTTTCTAACTAATCTATCTTTCTTTCTTTCTTACTAATCTTTTTTTCTTTCTTTCTTACTAATCTTTTTTCTTTCTTTCTAACTAATCTATCTTTCTTTCTTACTAATCTTTTTTTCTTTCTTTCTTTCTTACTAATCTTTTTTTTCTTTCTTTCTAACTAATCTATCTTTCTTTCTTACTAATCTTTTTTTCTTTCTTTCTTTCTTTCTTACTAATCTTTTTTTTCTTTCTTTCTAACTAATCTATCTTTCTTTCTTTCTTTCTTGCTAATCTTTTTTTCTTTCTTTCTTTCTTACTAATCTATCTTTCTTTCTTTCTTACTAATCTTTTTTTCTTTCTTTCTTACTAATCTTTTTTCTTTCTTTCTTTCTAACTAATCTATCTTTCTTTCTTACTAATCTTTCTTTCTTTCTTACTAATCTTTTTTCTTTCTTTCTAACTAATCTATCTTTCTTTCTTTCTTACTAATCTTTTTCTTTCTTTCTTTCTTACTAATCTATCTTTCTTTCTTACTAATCTATCTTTCTTTCTTTCTAACTAATCTATCTTTCTTTCTTTCTTACTAATCTATCTTTCTTTCTTACTAATCTTTTTTCTCTCTGTCTAACTAATCTATCTATCTTTCTTACTAATCAATCTTTCTCTTACTAATCTATCTTTTTTTCTTTCTTACTAATCTATCTTTCTTTCCTTCTTTCTTTCTAACTAATCTATCTTTCTTTCTTACTAATCTTTTTTTATTTTTTTATTTCTAACTAATCTATCTTTCTTTCTCTTTCTTACTAATCTATCTTTCTTTCTTTCTTACTATTTTTTTCTTTCTTTCTTTCTTACTAATCTATCTTTCTTTCTTTCTTACTAATCTATCTTTCTTTCTTTCTAACTAATCTATCTTTCTTTCTTACTAATCTTTTTTTATTTTTTTATTTCTAACTAATCTATCTTTCTTTCTTTCTTTCTTTCTAACTAATCTATCTTTCTTTCTTTCTTACTAATCTTTTTTTTATCTTTCTTTCTAACTAATCTATCTTTCTTTCTTTCTTACTGAACTATAAACTAATTAAACTTTAAACTAATTTAAACTTTAAACTTCTTCAAACTTATTGGTCCAAACTTTCACAAGCCAACTTAAAGTTTGTCTCGACGAACTTTTTCTAGTTATTCTTCTTCTTCTTATTTTTCTTACCCAAAAAATTCTGACTCTAACTCGTCCTAGAGCTTTAACTCTACAAACTCCAAACTCGGGTCAGACCTTCAGACTGTTCTGACTCGGTGTGCTATATCTTTTCAAACTGATTTGACTTTCAGATTTCTTAAAAATTAATATTAAAAATCATAAAAATCCCATTGACTTTCATTGCAACAGTTCAAATTGAGCCAAGACTACGGTGGCCCAGTAGTGAACAACACAAAAACTCAAATCTAAACTCCCTGAAGCCCTAGATTCAATTAAACTACCATTCTATATGTACTAATGAACTTTATCTATCTATCTATCTATCTATCTATCTATCTATCTATCTATCTATCTATCTATCTATCTATCTATCTATCTATCTTTCTAACTTATCTTTCTTTCTTTCTAACTAATCTTTCTTTCTTTCTACCTAATCTTTCTTTATTTCTTTCTTTCTTACTAATCTATCTTTCTTTCAAACTAATCTTTCTTTCTTTCAAACTAATCTTTCTTTCTTTCTAACTAATATTTCTTTCTTGCTAACTGATCTATCTTTCTTTCTTTCTAACTAATCTTTCTTTCTTTCTAACTAATCTATCTTTCTTCTTTCTAACTAATCTATCTTTCTTTCTAACTAATCTACCTTACTTTCTTTCTAACTAATCTATCTTTCTTTCTAACTAATCTATCTATCTTTCTTTCTTTCTAACTACTCTATCTTTCTTTCATTCTAACTTTTCTTTCTTTCTAACTAATCTATCTATCTTTCTAACTAATCTCTTTCTTTCTAACCAATCTTTCATTCTTTCTTTCTTACTTTCTTTTATTCTTTCTTTCTAACTAATCTATCTTTTTTCTTTCTAACTAATCTTTCTTTCTTTCTAACTAATCTATCTATCTTTCTTTCTTTCTAACTAATCTATCTATCTTTCTTTCATTCTAACTAATCTTTTCTTTCTTTCTAACTAATCTCTATCTTTCAAACTAATCTATCTTTCTTTCTAACCAATTTTTCTTTCTTTCTTTCTTTCTTTCTTTTTTTCTTTCTAACTAATCTATCTATCTTTCTTTCTAACTAATCTTTCTTTCTTTCTAACTAATCTTTCTTTCTTTCTAACTAATCTATCTTTCTTTCTTTCTAAATAATCTATCTTTCTAACTAATCTATCTATCTATCTTTCTTTCTAACTAATCTATCTATCTTTCTTTCTAACTACTTTATCTTTATTTCTAACTAATCTATCGTTCTTTATTCCTTTCTTTCTTTCTTACTAATCTATCTTTCTTTCTTTCTAACCAATCTATCATTCTTTCTTTCTTTCTAACTAATCTTTCTTTCTTTCTAACTAATCTATCTATCTTTCTTTCTAACTAATCTATCTTTCTTTCTTTCTAACTAATCTATCTTTTTTTTCTAACTAATCTATCTATCTTTCTTTCTAACTAATATATCTTTCTTTCTTTCTAACTAATCTATCTTTCTTTCTTTCTAACTAATCTATCTATCTATCTATCTTTCTTTCTAACTAATCTATCTCTTTCTTTCTAACTAACTAGTCTTTCTAACTAATCTATCTTTCTTTCTTTCTTTCTTTCTAACTAATCTATGTTTCTTTCTTTCTAACTAATCCATCTTTCTTTATATCTTTCTTACTAACTAATCTATCTTTCTTTCTAACCAATCTTTCTTTCTTTCTTTCTTTTTTCATTCTTTCTAACTAATCTATCTTTCTTTCTTTCTAACTAATCTATCTTTCTTTCTAACTAATCTATCTATCTTTCTTTCTAACTAATCTATCTTTCTTTCTTTCTAACTAATCTATCTATCTATCTATCTATCTATCTTTCTAACTAATCTATCTTTCTTTCTAACTAATCTATCTTTCTTTCTAACTAATCTATCTATCTTTCTTTCTAACTAATCTATCTTTCTTTCTTTCTAACTAATCTATCTATCTATCTATCTTTCTAACTAATCTATCTTTCTTTCTAACTAATCTATCTTTCTTTCTAACTAATCTTTCTTTCTTTCTAACTAATCTATCTTTCTTTCTTTCTTTCTAACTAATCTATGTTTCTTTCTTTCTAACTAATCTATCTTTCTTTCTATCTTTCTAACTAATCTATCTTTCTTTCTAACCAATCTTTCTTTCTTTCTTTCTTTCTTTCTTTCTTTCTAACTAATCTATCTTTTTTCTTTCTAACTAATCTATCTATCTTTCTTTCTAACTAATCTTTCTTTCTTTCTAACCAATCTATCTTTCTTTCTAACTAATCTTTCTTTCTTTCTTTCTAACTTATCTATCTATCTTTCTAACTAATCTATCTTTCTTTCTTTCTAACTAATCTATCTTTCTTTCTAACTAATCTATCTTACTTTCTAACTAATTTATCTTTCTTTCTTTCTAACTAATCTATCTTTCTTTTTTTCTAACTAATCTATCTTTCTTTCTATCAAATCCATCTTTCTTAGTTTTTTAAATAATCTATCTTTCTTTATTTCTAACTAAGTTATCTTTCTTTCTAACTAATCTATCTTTCTTTCTAACTAATCTATCTTTCTAACTAATCTATCTTTCTTTCTAACAAATCTCTTTCTTTGTTTTTTAACTAATCTATCTTTCTTTCTAACTAATTTATCTTTCTTTCTAACTAATCTATCTTTCTTTCTAACTAATCTATCTTTCTTTCTTTCTAATCTATCTTTCTTTCTTTCTAACTAATCTATCTTACTTTCTTTCTTTCTTTTTAATTAACTTTCTTTCTTTCTTTCTAACTAATCTATCTTTCTTTCTTTCTAACTGATCTATCTTTCTTTTTCTTTCTAACTAATCTATCTTTCTTTCTTTCTAACTAATCTTTCTTTCTTTCTTACTAATCTATCTTTCTTTCTTTCTTTCTAACTAATCTATCTTTCTTTCTTACTAATATTTTTTTCTTTCTTTCTTTCTAACTAATCTATCTTTCTAACTAATCTTTCTTTCTTTCTTTCTTTTTAATTAACTTTCTTTCTTTCTTTCTTTCTAACCAATCTATCTTTCTTTCTTTCTAACTAATCTATCTTTCTTTTTCTTTGTAACTAATCTATCTTTCTTTCTTTCTAACTAATCTTTCTTTCTTTCTTACTAATCTTTTTTTCTTTCTTTCTTTCTAACTAATCTATCTATCTTTCTTTCTTTTTAATTAACTTTATTTATTTCTTTCTAACTAATCTATCTTTCTTTCTAACTAATCTATCTTTCTTTTTCTTTCTAACTAATCTATCTTTCTTTCTTTCTTTCTAACTAATCTATCTTTCTCACTAATCTCTTTCTTTCTTTCTTTCTTACTAATATATCTTTCTTTCCTTTTTTCTTTCTAACTAATCTATCTTTCTTTCTTTCTTACTAATCTTTTTTTCTTTTTTTCTAACTAATCTATCTATCTTTCATTCTTTCTTTCTAACTAATCTTTTTTTCTTTCTTTCTAACTAATCTATCTTTCTTTCTTTCTAACTTATCTATATTTCTTTCTTTCTTTCTTTCTTTCTAACTAACTAATCTATCTTTCTTTCTTACTAATCTTTTTTTCTTTCTTTCTTTCTTTCTAACTAATCTATCCTTCTAACTAATCTTTCTTTCTTTCTTTTTAATTAACTTTCTTTCTTTCTTTCTAACTAATCTATCTATCTTTCTTTCTACCTAATCTATATTTCTTTTTTTCTTTTTAATTAACTTTCTTTCTTTCTTTCTTTCTTTCTAACTAATCTATCTTTCTTTCTTTCTAACTAATCTATCTTTCTTTTTCTTTCTAACTAATCTCTTTCTTTCTAACTAATCTATCTTTCTTTCTCACTAATCTTTTTTCTTTCTTTCTTTCTAACTAATCTATCTATCTCACTAATCTATCTTTCTTCCTTTCTTTCTTACTAATCTATCTTTCTTTCCTTTTTTCTTTCTAACTAATCTATCTTTCTTTCTTACTAATCTTTTTTTTTTCTTTCTAACTAATCCATCTTTCTTTCTCTCTAACTAATCTATCTTTCTTTCTCACTAATCTTTTTTCTTTCTTTCTTTCTAACTAATCTATCTATCTCACTAATCTATCTTTCTTCCTTTCTTTCTTACTAATCTATCTTTCTTTCCTTTTTTCTTTCTAACTAATCTATCTTTCTTTCTTTCTAACTAATCTTTTTTCTTTCTTTCTAACTAATCCATCTTTCTTTCTTTCTAACTAATCTATCTTTCTTTCTTTCTAACTTATCTATATTTCTTTCTTTCTTTCTCTTTCTTTCTTTCTTTCTTTCTTTCTTTCTTTCTTTCTTTCTTTCTAACTAATCTATCTTTCTTTCTTACTAATCTTTTTTTCTTTCTTTCTTTCTAACTAATCTATCTTTCTAACTAATCTTTCTTTCTTTCTTTTTAATTAACTTTCTTTCTTTCTTTCTTTCTAACCAATCTATCTTTCTTTCTTTCTAACTAATCTATCTTTCTTTTTCTTTGTAACTAATCTATCTTTCTTTCTTTCTAACTAATCTTTCTTTCTTTCTTACTAATCTTTTTTTCTTTCTTTCTTTCTAACTAATCTATCTATCTTTCTTTCTTTTTAATTAACTTTATTTATTTCTTTCTAACTAATCTATCTTTCTTTCTAACTAATCTATCTTTCTTTTTCTTTCTAACTAATCTATCTTTCTTTCTTTCTTTCTAACTAATCTATCTTTCTCACTAATCTCTTTCTTTCTTTCTTTCTTACTAATATATCTTTCTTTCCTTTTTTCTTTCTAACTAATCTATCTTTCTTTCTTTCTTACTAATCTTTTTTTCTTTTTTTCTAACTAATCTATCTATCTTTCATTCTTTCTTTCTAACTAATCTTTTTTTCTTTCTTTCTAACTAATCTATCTTTCTTTCTTTCTAACTTATCTATATTTCTTTCTTTCTTTCTTTCTTTCTAACTAACTAATCTATCTTTCTTTCTTACTAATCTTTTTTTCTTTCTTTCTTTCTTTCTAACTAATCTATCCTTCTAACTAATCTTTCTTTCTTTCTTTTTAATTAACTTTCTTTCTTTCTTTCTAACTAATCTATCTATCTTTCTTTCTACCTAATCTATATTTCTTTTTTTCTTTTTAATTAACTTTCTTTCTTTCTTTCTTTCTTTCTAACTAATCTATCTTTCTTTCTTTCTAACTAATCTATCTTTCTTTTTCTTTCTAACTAATCTCTTTCTTTCTAACTAATCTATCTTTCTTTCTCACTAATCTTTTTTCTTTCTTTCTTTCTAACTAATCTATCTATCTCACTAATCTATCTTTCTTCCTTTCTTTCTTACTAATCTATCTTTCTTTCCTTTTTTCTTTCTAACTAATCTATCTTTCTTTCTTACTAATCTTTTTTTTTTCTTTCTAACTAATCCATCTTTCTTTCTCTCTAACTAATCTATCTTTCTTTCTCACTAATCTTTTTTCTTTCTTTCTTTCTAACTAATCTATCTATCTCACTAATCTATCTTTCTTCCTTTCTTTCTTACTAATCTATCTTTCTTTCCTTTTTTCTTTCTAACTAATCTATCTTTCTTTCTTTCTAACTAATCTTTTTTCTTTCTTTCTAACTAATCCATCTTTCTTTCTTTCTAACTAATCTATCTTTCTTTCTTTCTAACTTATCTATATTTCTTTCTTTCTTTCTCTTTCTTTCTTTCTTTCTTTCTTTCTTTCTTTCTTTCTTTCTTTCTAACTAATCTATCTTTCTTTCTTACTAATCTTTTTTTCTTTCTTTCTTTCTAACTAATCTATCTTTCTAACTAATCTTTCTTTCTTTCTTTTTAATTAACTTTCTTTCTTTCTTTCTAACTAATCTATCTATCTTTCTATCTTTCTTTCTACCTAATCTATCTTTCTTTCTTTCTTTTTAATTAACTTTCTTTCTTTCTTTCTAACTAATTTATCTTTCTTTCTTTCTAACTAATCTATCTTTCTTTTTCTTACTAACTAATCTTTCTTTCTTTCTTTCTAACTAATCTATCTTTCTTTCTCACTAATCTTTTTTTCTTTCTTTCTTTCTTACTAATCTATCTTTCTTTCCTTTTTTCTTTCTAACTAATCTATCTTTCTTTCTTACTAATCTTTTTTTCTTTCTTTTTTCTAACTAATCTATGTTTCTTTCTTTCTAACTAATCTTTTTTTCTTTCTTTCTAACTAATCTATCTTTCTTTCTTTCTTTCTTTCTTACTAATCTTTTTTTCTTTCTTTCTTTCTAACTAATCTATCTTTCTAACTAATCTTTCTTTCTTTCTTTTTAATTAACTTTCTTTCTTTCTTTCTTTCTTTCTTTCTAACTGATCTATCTTTCTTTCTTTCTAACTAATCTATCTTTCTTTTTCTTTCTAACTAATCTCTTTCTTTCTTTCTTTCTTTCTAACTAATCTATCTTTCTTTCTTTCTTTCTAACTAATCTTTTTTCTTTCTTTCTAACTAATCCATCTTTCTTTCTTTCTAACTAATCTATCTTTCTTTCTTTCTAACTTATCTATATTTCTTTCTTTCTCTTTCTTTCTTTCTTTCTTTCTTTCTAACTAATCTATCTTTCTTTCTTACTAATCTTTTTTTCTTTCTTTCTTTCTAACTAATCTATCTTTCTAACTAATCTTTCTTTCTTTCTCTTTAATTAATTTTCTTTCTTTCTTTCTAACTAATCTATCTATCTTTCTATCTTTCTTTCTACCTAATCTATCTTTCTTTCTTTCTTTTTAATTAACTTTCTTTCTTTCTTTCTTTCTTTCTTTCTTTCTAACTAATCTATCTTTCTTTCTTTCTAAATAAAAACTATCTTTCTTTTTCTTTCTAACTAATCTATCTATCTTTCTATCTTTCTTTCTACCTAATCTATCTTTCTTTCTTTCTTTTTAATTAACTTTCTTTCTTTCTTTCTTTCTTTCTAACTAATCTATCTTTCTTTCTCACTAATCTCTTTTTCTTTCTTTCTTTCTAACTAATCTATCTATCTTTCTATCTTTCTTACTAATCAATCTTTCTTTCTTTCTTACTAATTTATCTTTCTTTCTTTCTTTCTTACTAATCTATCTTTCTTTCCTTTTTTCTTTCTAACTAATCTTTCTTTCTTTCTTTCTAACTAATCTATCTTTCTTTCTTTCTTTCTTTCTTTCTCACTAATCTTTTTTTCTTTCTTTCTAACTAATCTATCTATCTTTCTATCTTTCTTACTAATCAATCTTTCTTTCTTACTAATTTATCTTTCTTTCTTTCTTTCTTACTAATCTTTTTTCTTTCTTTCTTTCTAACTAATCTATCTTTCTTTCTTTCTAACTTATCTATATTTCTTTCTTTCTTTCTTTCTTACTAATCTATCTTTCTTTCTAACTAATCTCTTTCTTTCTTTCTTTCTAACTAATCTATCTTTCTTTCTTTCTTTCTTACTAATCTTTTTTTCTTTCTTTTTTCTAACTAATCTATCTTTCTTTCTTTCTTTCTAACTAATCTTTTTTTCTTTCTTTCTTTCTAACTTATCTATATTTCTTTCTTTCTTTCTTACTAATCTATCTTTCTTTCTAACTAATCTATCTTTCTTTCTTTCTTTCTTTCTTACTAATCTATCTTTCTTTCTAACTAATCTCTTTCTTTCTTTCTAACTAATCTATCTTTCTTTCTTTCTTTCTTACTAATCTTTTTTTCTTTCTTTTTTCTAACTAATCTATCTTTCTTTCTTTCTTTCTAACTAATCTTTTTTTCTTTCTTTCTTTCTAACTTATCTATATTTCTTTCTTTCTTTCTTACTAATCTATCTTTCTTTCTAACTAATCTATCTTTCTTTCTTTCTTTCTTTCTAACTAATCTATCTTTCTTTCTTTCTTACTAATCTTTTTTTCTTTCTTTCTAACTAATCTATCTTTCTTTCTTTCTTACTAAACTATAAACTAATTAAACTTTAAACTTCTTTAAACTTCTTCAAACTTATTGGTCCAAACTTTCACAAGCCAACTTAAAGTTTGTCTCGACGAACTTTTTCTAGTTATTATTCTTCTTCTTCTTCTTCTTCTTATTTTTCTTACCCAAAAAATTCTGACTCTAACTCGTCCTAGAGCTTTAACTCTACAAACTCCAAACTCGGGTCAGACCTTCAGACTGTTCTGACTCGGTGTGCTATATCTTTTCAAACTGATTTGACTTTCAGATTTCTTAAAAATTAATATTAAAAATCATAAAAATCCCATTGACTTTCATTGCAACAGTTCAAATTGAGCCAAGACTACGGTGGCCCAGCAGTGGACACCAAATAAACTCAAATCTAAACTCCCTGAAGCCCTAGATTCAATTAAACTACCATTCTATATGTACTAATGAACTTTATCTATCTATCTATCTATCTATCTATCTATCTATCTATCTATCTATCTATCTATCTATCTATCTATCTATCTATCTATCTATCTTTCTAACTTATCTTTCTTTCTTTCTAACTAATCTTTCTTTCTTTCTACCTAATCTTTCTTTATTTCTTTCTTTCTTACTAATCTATCTTTCTTTCAAACTAATCTTTCTTTCTTTCAAACTAATCTTTCTTTCTTTCTAACTAATATTTCTTTCTTGCTAACTGATCTATCTTTCTTTCTTTCTAACTAATCTTTCTTTCTTTCTAACTATTCTATCTTTCTTCTTTCTAACTAATCTATCTTTCTTTCTAACTAATCTACCTTACTTTCTTTCTAACTAATCTATCTTTCTTTCTAACTAATCTATCTATCTTTCTTTCTTTCTAACTACTCTATCTTTCTTTCATTCTAACTTTTCTTTCTTTCTAACTAATCTATCTATCTTTCTAACTAATCTCTTTCTTTCTAACCAATCTTTCATTATTTCTTTCTTACTTTCTTTTATTCTTTCTTTCTAACTAATCTATCTTTTTTCTTTCTAACTAATCTTTCTTTCTTTCTAACTAATCTATCTATCTTTCTTTCTTTCTAACTAATCTATCTATCTTTCTTTCATTCTAACTAATCTTTTCTTTCTTTCTAACTAATCTCTATCTTTCAAACTAATCTATCTTTCTTTCTAACCAATTTTTCTTTCTTTCTTTCTTTCTTTTTTTCTTTCTAACTAATCTATCTATCTTTCTTTCTAACTAATCTTTCTTTCTTTCTAACTAATCTTTCTTTCTTTCTAACTAATCTATCTTTCTTTCTTTCTAAATAATCTATCTTTCTTTCTAACTAATCTATCTATCTATCTTTCTTTCTAACTAATCTATCTATCTTTCTTTCTAACTACTTTATCTTTATTTCTAACTAATCTATCGTTCTTTATTCCTTTCTTTCTTTCTTACTAATCTATCTTTCTTTCTTTCTAACCAATCTATCATTCTTTCTTTCTTTCTAACTAATCTTTCTTTCTTTCTAACTAATCTATCTATCTTTCTTTCTAACTAATCTATCTTTCTTTCTTTCTAACTAATCTATCTTTTTTTTCTTTCTTTCTAACTAATCTATCTTTTTTTTCTAACTAATCTATCTATCTTTCTTTCTAACTAATATATCTTTCTTTCTTTCTAACTAATCTATCTTTCTTTCTTTCTAACTAATCTATCTATCTATCTATCTATCTATCTATCTATCTATCTATCTATCTATCTATCTATCTATCTTTCTTTCTAACTAATCTATCTCTTTCTTTCTAACTAACTAGTCTTTCTAACTAATCTATCTTTCTTTCTTTCTTTCTTTCTAACTAATCTATGTTTCTTTCTTTCTAACTAATCCATCTTTCTTTATATCTTTCTTACTAACTAATCTATCTTTCTTTCTAACCAATCTTTCTTTCTTTCTTTCTTTCTTTTTTCATTCTTTCTAACTAATCTATCTTTCTTTCTTTCTTTCTAACTAATCTATCTTTCTTTCTAACTAATCTATCTATCTTTCTTTCTAACTAATCTATCTTTCTTTCTTTCTAACTAATCTATCTATCTATCTATCTTTCTAAATAATCTATCTTTCTAACTAATCTATCTTTCTTTCTAACTAATCTATCTATCTTTCTTTTTAACTATTCTATCTTTCTTTCTTTCTAACTAATCTATCTATCTATCTATCTTTCTAACTAATCTATCTTTCTTTCTAACTAATCTATCTTTCTTTCTTTCTAACTAACTAATCTTTCTTTCTTTCTAACTAATCTATCTTTCTTTCTTTCTTTCTTTCTTTCTAACTAATCTATGTTTCTTTCTTTCTAACTAATCTATCTTTCTTTCTATCTTTCTAACTAATCTATCTTTCTTTGTAACCAATCTTTCTTTCTTTCTTTCTTACTTTCTTTCTTTCTAACTAATCTATCTTTTTTCTTTCTAACTAATCTATCTATCTTTCTTTCTAACTAATCTTTCTTTCTTTCTAACCAATCTATCTTTCTTTCTTTCTAACTAATCTTTCTTTCTTTCTTTCTAACTTATCTATCTATCTTTCTAACTAATCTATCTTTCTTTCTTTCTAACTAATCTATCTTTCTTTCTAACTAATCTATCTTACTTTCTAACTAATTTATATTTCTTTCTTTCTAACTAATCTATCTTTCTTTTTTTCTAACTAATCTATCTTTCTAGCTAATCTATCTTTCTTTCTATCAAATCCATCTTTCTTTGTTTTTTAAATAATCTATCTTTCTTTATTTCTAACTAAGTTATCTTTCTTTCTAACTAATCTATCTTTCTTTCTAACTAATCTATCTTTCTAACTAATCTATCTTTCTTTCTAACAAATCTCTTTCTTTGTTTTTTAACTAATCTATCTTTCTTTCTAACTAATTTATCTTTCTTTCTAACTAATCTATCTTTCTTTCTAACTAATCTATCTTTCTTTCTTTCTAATCTATATTTCTTTCTTTCTAACTAATCTATCTTACTTTCTTTCTTTCTTTTTAATTAACTTTCTTTCTTTCTTTCTAACTAATCTATCTTTCTTTCTTTCTAACTGATCTATCTTTCTTTTTCTTTCTAACTAATCTATCTTTCTTTCTTTCTAACTAATCTTTCTTTCTTTCTTACTAATCTATCTTTCTTTCTTTCTTTCTAACTAATCTATCTTTCTTTCTTACTAATATTTTTTTCTTTCTTTCTTTCTAACTAATCTATCTTTCTAACTAATCTTTCTTTCTTTCTTTCTTTTTAATTTACTTTCTTTCTTTCTTTCTTTCTAACCAATCTATCTTTCTTTCTTTCTAACTAATCTATCTTTCTTTTTCTTTGTAACTAATCTATCTTTCTTTCTTTCTAACTAATCTTTCTTTCTTTCTTACTAATCTTTTTTTCTTTCTTTCTTTCTAACTAATCTATCTATCTTTCTTTCTTTCTTTCTTTTTAATTAACTTTATTTA
>JAULUF010000084.1:20430000-20432500 GCA_031834385.1 Semotilus atromaculatus
TTCTAACTAATCTATCGTTCTTTATTCCTTTCTTTCTTTCTTACTAATCTATCTTTCTTTCTTTCTAACCAATCTATCATTCTTTCTTTCTTTCTAACTAATCTTTCTTTCTTTCTAACTAATCTATCTATCTTTCTTTCTAACTAATCTATCTTTCTTTCTTTCTAACTAATCTATCTTTTTTTTCTAACTAATCTATCTATCTTTCTTTCTAACTAATATATCTTTCTTTCTTTCTAACTAATCTATCTTTCTTTCTTTCTAACTAATCTATCTATCTATCTATCTATCTTTCTTTCTAACTAATCTATCTCTTTCTTTCTAACTAACTAGTCTTTCTAACTAATCTATCTTTCTTTCTTTCTTTCTTTCTAACTAATCTATGTTTCTTTCTTTCTAACTAATCCATCTTTCTTTATATCTTTCTTACTAACTAATCTATCTTTCTTTCTAACCAATCTTTCTTTCTTTCTTTCTTTTTTCATTCTTTCTAACTAATCTATCTTTCTTTCTTTCTAACTAATCTATCTTTCTTTCTAACTAATCTATCTATCTTTCTTTCTAACTAATCTATCTTTCTTTCTTTCTAACTAATCTATCTATCTATCTATCTATCTTTCTAACTAATCTATCTTTCTTTCTAACTAATCTATCTTTCTTTCTAACTAATCTATCTATCTTTCTTTCTAACTAATCTATCTTTCTTTCTTTCTAACTAATCTATCTATCTATCTATCTTTCTAACTAATCTATCTTTCTAACTAATCTATCTTTCTTTCTAACTAATCTTTCTTTCTAACTAATCTATCTTTCTTTCTTTCTTTCTAACTAATCTATGTTTCTTTCTTTCTAACTAATCTATCTTTCTTTCTATCTTTCTAACTAATCTATCTTTCTTTCTAACCAATCTTTCTTTCTTTCTTTCTTTCTTTCTTTCTTTCTAACTAATCTATCTTTTTTCTTTCTAACTAATCTATCTATCTTTCTTTCTAACTAATCTTTCTTTCTTTCTAACCAATCTATCTTTCTTTCTAACTAATCTTTCTTTCTTTCTTTCTAACTTATCTATCTATCTTTCTAACTAATCTATCTTTCTTTCTTTCTAACTAATCTATCTTTCTTTCTAACTAATCTATCTTACTTTCTAACTAATTTATCTTTCTTTCTTTCTAACTAATCTATCTTTCTTTTTTTCTAACTAATCTATCTTTCTTTCTATCAAATCCATCTTTCTTTGTTTTTTAAATAATCTATCTTTCTTTATTTCTAACTAAGTTATCTTTCTTTCTAACTAATCTATCTTTCTTTCTAACTAATCTATCTTTCTAACTAATCTATCTTTCTTTCTAACAAATCTCTTTCTTTGTTTTTTAACTAATCTATCTTTCTTTCTAACTAATTTATCTTTCTTTCTAACTAATCTATCTTTCTTTCTAACTAATCTATCTTTCTTTCTTTCTAATCTATCTTTCTTTCTTTCTAACTAATCTATCTTACTTTCTTTCTTTCTTTTTAATTAACTTTCTTTCTTTCTTTCTAACTAATCTATCTTTCTTTCTTTCTAACTGATCTATCTTTCTTTTTCTTTCTAACTAATCTATCTTTCTTTCTTTCTAACTAATCTTTCTTTCTTTCTTACTAATCTATCTTTCTTTCTTTCTTTCTTTCTAACTAATCTATCTTTCTTTCTTACTAATATTTTTTTCTTTCTTTCTTTCTAACTAATCTATCTTTCTAACTAATCTTTCTTTCTTTCTTTCTTTTTAATTAACTTTCTTTCTTTCTTTCTTTCTAACCAATCTATCTTTCTTTCTTTCTAACTAATCTATCTTTCTTTTTCTTTGTAACTAATCTATCTTTCTTTCTTTCTAACTAATCTTTCTTTCTTTCTTACTAATCTTTTTTTCTTTCTTTCTTTCTAACTAATCTATCTATCTTTCTTTCTTTTTAATTAACTTTATTTATTTCTTTCTAACTAATCTATCTTTCTTTCTAACTAATCTATCTTTCTTTTTCTTTCTAACTAATCTATCTTTCTTTCTTTCTTTCTTACTAATATATCTTTCTTTCCTTTTTTCTTTCTAACTAATCTATCTTTCTTTCTTTCTTACTAATCTTTTTTTCTTTTTTTCTAACTAATCTATCTATCTTTCATTCTTTCTTTCTAACTAATCTTTTTTTCTTTCTTTCTAACTAATCTATCTTTCTTTCTTTCTAACTTATCTATATTTCTTTCTTTCTTTCTTTCTTTCTAACTAACTAATCTATCTTTCTTTCTTACTAATCTTTTTTTCTTTCTTTCTTTCTTTCTAACTAATCTATCCTTCTAACTAATCTTTCTTTCTTTCTTTTTAATTAACTTTCTTTCTTTCTTTCTAACTAATCTATCTATCTTTCTTTCTACCTAATCTATATTTCTTTTTTTCTTTTTAATTAACTTTCTTTCTTTCTTTCTTTCTTTCTAACTAATCTATCTTTCTTTCTTTCTAACTAATCTATC